>CM023484.1:118560067-118853932 GCA_013339685.2 Hyalomma asiaticum
GAAATTCATGACAAAAAGAAGGGCGCGCCTAGGATATTTTGGAACCACATAAAAGCGCTAGGTAAAAGGTCTGTCACAGTACAACAGCATATTGTTGATGAAAGAGGAAATCAATTGGAAGGGTACGAAAGCGTTGGGTTACATCCAGAAGGTAACAGCCCGTTCGTTTAAAAAGATCGTCCAAGAGATTCCCCCAGCGGATAAAACTATGACGGAGAACGAAACTAAGGAAGAGCTATAGAACTTGAGAATTTAACTGGAAAAAAGCCGAAGGAAAAATTCCAAAGCGCACTGCTATGGGTTTAGATGGGGTCCCCGCTGGCCTCATTAACGAATTAGGACAGAACACTAAAGAAACATTATTGAAAGCCGTAGAAAAATGCTTACAGGAGAGGCAAATACCGGACAGTTGGCGAAAAAGCAGAATGAACTTAATCTATAAAGGCAAGGGGGGAAAGAATAAAATTCGCTCGTATAGACCGCTAACCATTACATCGGTACTATACAGGATGGCTATGCAAGCAGTAAAATTAAAAATAGAAGCCTGGGCAGAACGTAACAATACTTTGGGAGAACTTCAGAATGGATTTCGAGTAGACAGGAGTTTAGACAAATAACCTATTTGTTCTTACTCCGTGTATAGAAATATCTGAAATAGAAAGGAGGCCGTTGTATGTGGCTTTTCTAGACATCACTGGAGCGTATGACAATGTTAATCAGGAAATATTGTGGGAAATTTTGGAAGGAATGGGCATAGGCGACGATTGTGTACAGCTTTTGAGGGAAATATATCGAGAAAATACAGTTTGCATAGAATGGGAAGGAATAAGTAGCAGAGAGAACGTTGATATTAGTAAGGGGCTGAGACAGGGATGTCCTTTGTCGCCGCTGTTATTCATGCTGTACATGGTTAGAATGGAAAAAGCGCTAGGAGATAGCCACATTGGCTTTAATCTGTCACACAAACAGGGCGGCGTGATGATTGAGCAAATGCTTCCGGGTTTATTTTATGCTGATGATATTGTCTTATTCGCGGGCAGTCGAGATGATATACAACGGCTGGTGAATATATGCGGGAAGGAAGGCGAGGCTCTAGGACTAGGATTTGGTGTAACAAAATGCGGATTGATGGTATTCAATGATCCCAACGACCAGGCGGTAACCATACAGGGCCAAGAAATACCGCGAGTAAGCGAATACAAGTACCTTGGCGTATGGGTAAATGAGGGTGATAGATACATGAAGGTACACGAAAAAGCCTTGGCAGCAAAGGGAAAGAGGAACGCAGCAATAATGAAGCACAGAGCGTTCCGTTTGATATCGTCACTGATATTTATGTACCCACTCCTGCTTGGGCCCGAATAGGGCCTGCAGTATTTGTAAATAAATAAATAAATAAATAAATAAATAGGTACGAGGTGCTTAGGGGTCTGTGGAAAGGGGTAATGGTACCGGGGCTTACATTTGGGAACTCAGTGGTGTGCATGAGGCCAGAGATACAATCGGGAATGGATGTGAATCAAAGAACTGTGGGACGCCTCGCGTTGGGTGCTCACGGGAAAACGACAAACGAGGCTGTAAAGGGCGATATGGGATGGGCGAGTTTTGAGGCAAGGGAAGCGCAGAGCAAAATAAGGTTTGAAGAGAGGCTAAGGAATATGAAAGAGAGTAGGTGGGCAGGGAAGGTGTTCCGTTATTTATATAGAAAGAGCGTTGACACGCAGTGGAGAAAGAGAACTAGGCGGCTCACCAGTAAATATACGGCTCTAAGAGAACTGACAACAAAGAGCGTAAAAGGAAAAGTCAGAGAGGCGGAGAAGATTTACTGGGGGGCAGCGATGGAAAAAAAACCGACTCTGAATAACTACCGAGAGGGCAAAAACGAGATAAAGAGGGAGGCATTTTATGATAATTCAAGAGGAAGTGCTTTATTGTTTGAAGCGAGATCGGGCTGCCTTAGAACGCGTATTTATAAAGCGAAATTCAGTAATGAAGAAGAAAAATGCACATGCTGTGAGGAAGATAAGGATACGACGGAGCATGTTCTGATTGAATGCGGAAATATCCACCCAGGTGTACGTTTGGGCACCACCCTACAGGAAGCCTTGGGTTTTAGGGCGAACAACGGGAAGCTGAACATAGGCGCGATTGAAATAAGTAAGAGACGGTTAGAATACTGGTGGCAGAAAACTAGAGAGAACGGACAAAAATAATTATAGGGAAAAATATGGACTTTCTGCCATAAGGCGCAGGGAACTGGGCTATGAATTTCCGTTTTTACTATGGTATGATCGATTTGATTGAAGTAAATTTAAAAGGCATGAGGAAAATTTAAAGAGAGAGGAAAAAAAGTTCTTAAATGTTCTTACGAGCCTGGTAGCGCACATGTCACCGCCCCGTTACAAAGGGGACGCTCATAGCATCCATCCATCCGTCCAGGCGTAGGCGTCAAAAACAAAACAAACATGTTGCATCTAAACAATAATGATGATAGTACATGCAGTGCTATCTCTTGATCGTGTATCTTAGTTTAGGACGCCACCGCTACTTTTATTTTTCGTTGCACTGTCAACGGTACAGTTTCTCTTCTCTAATGTGGTTATAGGTAGGTGTACCGTGGGCACGCCCCGCGGATGACGACAGCGGAGCGGCGCTGGCCAATCGCGTGCGGCGATTCCGAACGCTCTCGCTAAAATGCCATCTCCGATAGCCCCCCTGCTACATATATATGTAGCAGACGATCGCAAAAAAAAAAAAAAAAAAAAAAAAAAAAACACCCGCATCACTCAGCGATTGTCTTTCACCTTTAGTACCGTCTTCAGAGTTCATTTAATGATTTCAACTAACAAATACTTCTTTTTATCGCATTATGCAAACACAAGGCCTACATGCACAAAAAACGAAATTTTTTACCCTCTGCATTATGAGCAGACGACGCTCAACACAAGCAGTTAAAGCAGACAATTAGAAATGCAGTGCCGTGCACGCAAGTTGTTATTCTTTCTTTTCCTTGTGTTACCCAGTGTGTTAAGAACTTAGAAGCCGTTATGTTACGCTTCATTTCGAGCTCTTCTTTCCGGTACACAACGACGAAATATGGCCTACATGCGGACTTACATCAAGTAAGTGTATTTGCTCACTGCCACAATTGAGCTCTGTGGGCGGGCACATTTAACACTTTCTTCTTATATTTGTCGGCAGTTAGTCGTCTAATGGTATGAAATCAAGCGACAAACAAAACTGTGTGAAATGATGATGCTTTTCGGCTTAAACCAGCATTGGGCCCCGCATAGCAAATTCAAATTTCGCGCCTTGAGCACACCGTTAGATTGCAGCGTCCCTCTGGTGGCGTCATCGCAAAAGTGACCACGTTGCTCCCATTGCTTTCCGCCGAAGACGGCACACTACCCCATTTCAGTACACCGTACCGCATTCAACTAATCACAACGCGCACGACTGCTACTTCCGGCCCGAAGAGGCACCTTTAAAAGCATGGAGGAAAGAAAAACTGTTTAAAGGTTTTGTTTAAAAGTTTTGTTTGTTACAAACTATGGCAACTGTGACGTCATTTACACATAGCATCTGCATTCCAATAACATGTGCCAAGAAGTTTGCACTGCATACGTTTTTTTTAGACTAGTGTTTTGCTTGTTTGGTGTCTGTACCTAACTGCTTAATTTTTGAAATCTCAAAGGCCACGCTTTTTGTATTATGCAGGCACCCTTCGACTCTAATCTCTGAGGCAGTAAATAAAACATTTTGTATTTCTATCGCAGTTTTTTTTACGCAATGCCTTCACGAGGTGAACTGTGTCAGAAAAGCGAAGAAGGTTCAAATTCATATCCCACAGCTGCGGCGTAAGTGTCGTAGTGAACAGTACAAAACGCGCGATAAAAAAAAAAAAAAAAACGCGTGCGGCGCACGCTGGCACGACGCAAACCACAATGGCCGCTGCGGGTGTTGTGTTGGTGCACTCGCTGCATTCTTAGTGAGGTGGGCTACCTTTCCTGCGTAGAGTGACCAACACACATCTCTGGAAAAGTTTAGCCAGCGGGCTCACGTGGTTAAGGTGGCACCACTCGGTGAGCTTGATGAGGACTTGACTGTCAGACTGTGCGGTCTCAACCACGAGGTTTCACAGACGTCAAGGGGTATGCACTCTGGTTTGTCCACCTGCCACACCGTTTAACGTGAGTATGTCGCGCGGGCTTTGCTAAGTGATATCTGAGCGGGTCTTTCTTGCAAGACAGTCGCGATCTTTCTTGTAGCCACGTTTACTAGAAGATGAGGCTCTAGCTTATTCTAGCCTGCACTGCACTGGTGGGATCTGAGCACCGGTTCTCGGGGAACGCCTGCAAAGGAAAAAATGCGTTCCATTCCTCCTCTACTGTAGCACGCAGCCTGGACTAACGGCGGCTGTAGTCACGTCTGAACGTAACGGTCGTTGCATCCGGCTTGTTTCTTTTGCGGTGTACTTTCCGTCACAACCGACCATTTGCGAAAGTTCGCCTGCCCACAAGGAAGTCTTCTAACCAAAAAAATCACCGCATCTCCACTAACGTGAATCATGACGAGTGGCGAAGCTCTGGGTATCGTACCGGTATGTGACCGTACGGCACCCGGCCGTTGCCACTGCGAATGTGAAATGAGTGACATAAAGTGTGTATATATATATACAAATGTATTTGCTTGGTTCCTCTTCGTTGCTGTTCCATTTTAATCCTCTTGCTATAATTCGTATATCATCTTGCGTTCTGGATTCACATACACATGTTTCGGCACAGGTTTTGTATATACCGTGACAGCGAGAGTCGGCGAGAAAGCTAGCTCCTAAGGTGCTGCAGTGCTTCCCACAGGAAACGTCAGTAGCTGCTGATGGACTTGCTTTACCGTGGTCACGACGACGCCGACAGCGCCTTAGAAGGAACTCGTGAGAATCGTTTCTGACCCAACAACCCTGCATGGGTGCACTGCCTCCAGGATCGGCCCACGCTGCTGTGCCGTGACGGACGGACAAGGCTAGAGCCTAAGGTGCTTCGCCCCTAAAACTCTGAACGCGTTCACACGTGCACATTCCAGCGAAGGTGCACCTGGAAATCTTTTGCGGAGTGTGCCGGTCTCGTAGCGAGGTCTGCGAGCTGCAAACAGAAAGCGTTCCCTCATACCGGTCTGCAGTAGAGGCTATTTTTGATTGGAAAACAAGGTTGCGCATGCCACGGGCGGTCAGTTTTCCCAGCGGTGAGCTCGCCCTTGCAGCATCGCTACAGTGACACAACTTGTGCGCTTTCACCCCCTCACTGGCGTCAGTGTGGTCGGCGCACCAACCCGATGTTGTCGTGTTACAGAATCCCTGTGTTAAGGAACTGCATGTACTGCAGCCCCGAGTGCGATATTAGCAATTGTTATCGATACGAATGCCTGCAGTCCGGACTAATGCTGTTATGTGCGGACGTAACACTAGCAGTAGCTGTCGTTATATCCGGACTTGACTGTAGTAGTGGTTACACCTATGCCACGATGGATGGGTATCGGGTGGTGGCTCACGCTACCTAGCTGTAATGTCTCGTATTATATATGTAGTGAAGAGCTAACTTTCACCACCAATCCGACAACCTCCTCTTGGTCCTTTGCACCCCTTTAAAGTCTACTCAGCCTGGGCTGGGGCACCCTCCAATGCTGTTTGGCTGTATAGGTCGCGCCACCAAGCGGCGCCGGCATAGGTCGGCAGTGTGCGAGAACACTCACTCACGCTCACTCACCATAATTTTTCCAGGACCCGCACTCACTCACACTCACTTCCACTCACACTCGCGCTCACTCACACTCACTTCCACTCACACTCGCGCTCACTCACTCGCACTCACGTCTACGAAATGAGTGTGAGTGCACTCATGAGTGAGTGTGCCGACCTATAGGTCAGCAGTGTGCGAGAACACTCACTCACGCTCACTCACCATAATTTTTCCAGGACCCGCACTCACTCACACTCACTTCCACTCACACTCGCGCTCACTCACTCGCACTCACGTCTACGAAATGAGTGTGAGTGCACTCATGAGTGAGTGCGCCGACCTATGGGTGCCGGTGAGAAACCACGAGTAGGCCATTGGCCCCCGCATCGACATTTCACCTTTGACCGGACTGCACTCCCGCACACCTGTTTGTCAGTTTTCTTAAAATAAATTCACCTCACTTGGCGGCCCTCCCGTGAAAAGTGCTAGAAAGAACGATCGCAGATACTGCTGCGTTAAAGGGCCCCTAAACCACCCAGAGGTCAAAATTTAGTTGTGGTGTTGCTTTTGTGCCAGTGTCCGCAATTTTCGAAACGGTGCCGAAATAGTGGAGTTACAGGCGTTTGATTGTTAAAACGCAGCTTGCTTGTTTCGCTCTCTCCTGCACCCCACCGGCCACTTGCCGGTGCCACCTCCTCGCCGAGTGCTCCTCCGAATGTCACGTGACATGCATTGCCTATGACGCACATCCGCCGGGCTCCCGCGTTTGTGCAAGTGTTTTTTGTTGGTGCTGTACCAACGCTCTCTGCTAGCGCTATCCGTCGTGTTCTGACAGTTGCTGCAGTTTCTAGTCGGCTGTACCTGACTTGTGTAGCATAGCGCAGTTATGAATTCACAAGCGTGCACACGCGAACACCACACCAACAACACACAACAAGGAAAAACAAGCAGGCAGGGAGCGTGTGCATTTGCTAGCAGACTAACCGGATGTGGAAGTTCTCCTTCGACCAATCAGCAGAGCTCGGACTCTTGTGATGTCACCAAAAACGACAATGTCGTCGCGGCTAACTTTGGTATGCTGGAATTGGCCGGCGAGGCGCACAGGATTGTTTTTCGAGTTTGTGGCACGGCCGCGGCGCGTAGCGCTGCTACATTCGACATCGTTCATCATGGCGCCATTCTCAACTTGATGCGCGTGTTAACTTGAAATGTTCAAAAATATGTCGGGGGTGGTTTAGGGGCCCTTTAAGGATTGCCGCAGCCACAACCGCAAATGGGATGTCGGCGTCAAAATGTACTGCTTCCCTCCACAGCCGTGGGAGAAAACACAGCCGGTGGCCGAAGTTGCTGGTCGCTGTCCGGCGCGGCAGCTCGTCGCTTTCTGCGTGTAACTAGGGCTTATATTCTAGTTATACGGGCAACGTTAACCAAGGTTAGCGCAACTGCGGTTAACAGTCTCACCTATGGCTAATATGCCAACTGTAGTCCGCCAGAGTTACACGGGCTATCCTGTTCGTGCTTGAAAGAGGCTTCGCCCACATACAGCACATTGGCATGCACACTCGCAAGACTTCGTAATCCTCGTTAGTGCGTGTACGAAATAATCGACTGCGTCATTCTACATAAGGACACTATCGATAAAACTACGCCTTCGCAAGCGACAAAAAACATCACAATAGTTAATCCAGCGTCACCACTGACTGTCGGGGCTGACTGCCCCGAGCGCCACGCCTATCAAGGTGTACGGTGGTGCCGCCGCCGTGCGCGATCAAGGGTGATCTCGTCACATGGTGCTTACTTTTGCGAGCACAATTAACATTAGTATTCAGATATGCCATGCCATAACACATGCAATTACTTTTCTCACCACCTCGATGTGAAAGAAAGGTCCGAAAGTAAGCTAGCCGGTTCTGTGAGTGAAACGGCTGGTGCCGCTGTTTACCTCTCGCATCGCGGCGTCCGGTCTGTCGAACGGTCTGGAAGCGGGAGCTCCTTTGCAGAAATGACCAACTTTATAACTAACTTTGCTTGTATATGAATTGTTTCGTGTCATATATATCAGAGTTGATATTTGAAATTCTGTCGTTCCTTGTGACACAGCAAACGTCTTGGTCTTGGTCTGAGCTGACAGAGCGAGGGGAACTTACCGTGCCTCTGTGCAAAGCCACGCGTTTCGACTACTTGGGCGCACCGAGGTCATATTACAGCTTCTCAGCCGCATCGAATAAAAGGACCGCTTTTTGGATGATACCTTGGAATCGCCTGCGCCGCACATGGAAGGGGTACTGCCACCGTTTTCCCCGTTTCTTAACGTCTGCTTACGCTTAACCGAACTTGGCGAGCTCGGTTGGCGGCCAACCGTGGTTAGCGGCGTAACGGCCATTTCATCTGCATGCGCCCCATGTAACAGGAGTACAAGTGTCACTCGTGCGAATTTCGGTTGAACTGACTATGACAAAAAAAAAAGTGTAGCCGGTAGCATCCGTAAAAGTGAAGAATTAAGGTTCAATTTCATGGAAGCGTATGAACCCATCGCTGCTGTCGTAGGGATGCTTACTTTGCTACGGCAAGCATTTCGCTGCGATTTCGCCGCCATCCACTTCTCTCACACCATAAACATGATTGGGTGTTCGGAAATGGGCCTCGATGTCTTCTGTCGCTTGAAAAACTGCAGTAAAGCACAACCGCCATCATTATCACGAGCACTGTCAAGGCGCGCCTCCCTAGATGCCGCTACAGTGTCCTAGAATATACGGGTAGTGGGCTCAGAGAGCGGCCGAGAGTGACACTTCTCACGTTGACGGCACGAGATGGCGCCGGTAGAGCATGGGCTGTATGCAGTATGAAGCTCGCGCACCGTGCTCTCGCTGTGCATTGCGTCACAGCATGGAATCGTCGCTCCGCATTTCAGTGCCTGTCCCGTGAAACAGTTACTGCTGCCCGCAAGAATCGCCGGGCTAAATGGCATACGTAAATGAGATAATGGCTTGTAAAACCGTACAACGTGGCTCGATGGGACCGGATTTGCTTAGACGTGCTCAGTGTCTTTAATGGGGTCGTGAAACGTCTTCCGAACATTTTGTACTAAGTGTGTATTTGGGATCCTGACCCTCCAATCAACAACATGCATTGTTCCATTGCACCGTGTGCGTTGATTTAGAGCGATAAAAAACGCGGTTTCGGTTTCACTGCTCGCGGTCCCCTCAACTCTGCAGATGACATCATGTTAGTAGCCGCCATACCTCCGAGATTGGCACGCCCTCGGAGGCCAAGGAAAAACAAACCGTGCTGCAGCTTTTCTTCCAAATGGCGGCACCGCACGTTTTCAAAGTATTTTCTTTCTTTCTAGCTTTCAGGTAAATCTATTCTTTTAGAGCAAACGCGAGTTCATTATGCCTTTGAGCTTAAAAATATCTTACGTCACCGCATAGTACCGTGCCGGCCGGTAGTGTCGCATAGTCGTTTCGGGAGCGCAAGAATGCTGGGGTTTCAAACTAGTGTTATTAAATGTGCGCTGAATGTTTCGTCGAAATTTTTTGCGACGGGCTTGTCGAATGCGTATTGAAGCAGTGAAAATTACAACCGGGCATCTCCAAATTGAATTGAGTTTATTTCTCTGTTTACAACAGAAAGGAAGCAGAAGCTAAAGGCCATGTGGCCTGACTAAGGCTTCTGCTCCTGCAACAGCTCGGCACGCAGGCCGTACGTAGCACACAAATCAGTACAAAATATGCTGTACAGACTCAACTGAAATAGTCGAAAAAAAAAAATAATAAAACGGCATGTTTACACACAAGAAAGTAGAAAGATGCGACAGTCGCTAAAGGAAACGTCATGTCTACAGAAGAAACTTGAAAAATTTGATATAATTCAATTAAAGAACGTTTTGCCTTAGACAACTAAAACCTAGATTTGAGACAGAGGAAATGACAATACATAGTGCACTTTCGTCAAACAAACACAACATTGTGGGAAATGAGAAATGTTTTAAATGAATCATTCGAACCTTCCATGATCTCGTCGTGAAATTCGCGTAGTCTATTAAGTAGCGAAGGCGCTTGGTAGGTCCTGTAACTGTTTTCCGTAATTCGTTCTTATCTTCGGTGTTCTCAGATGGTGATGTCGAAAACTGTAGTGTGGATTTGTGGGTACATTCATAACATAATGTGTTATGTTTTGTATGATGTGTTGCATCAACTTGTAGTAGTACACTTGGTTTGCTTTTAACATAGAGTACTTTAGAAAAATAGGCTTCGTTCTAAAATTTTGTAAAGGTCCACGATAACCCTCAAATGTACGTAGGACTCTTTTTTGCAGTACTAACAATTTGTTATAATTTTTTTACGTTGTAGTGCCCCAAATTAATATACAGTAGGCTAATCGGGAATAGAATAGCGCATAATACAATGCGATTTTCAACCAAGGAGGAACAAGGGTACTCAGTCTATATAAGCAACCAACAGTTTTACTCAATTCTGTTACAGTTTTGTCCACGTGTACGTTCCAGGCCAAATCTTGAAACCACACTCCAAGAAATTTTTGACTATTTACCTTCTCTATTACTCTGTCTTCAAAAACAATAGTTGGGTTGCAGTTTCGTGGTTTATTAGTAGGGGCAAATATATATTTTGTTTTGGAAGGTGTTCATTTGTAACTTATTCTGTCGTAACCAGGTAGAGAGTTGCTTCATGTAATTGTTAACTTCTAACTCAAGATCTGGTTCACAACCCCTTTAAGTGTGCACTACTCTAAACGACGATCTAGTTACTTAGAAAACATTACTGTGATAACCGGTTTATCAACATGGATTGAGAGCTGATTTTTGGAGCTCAGCGTGGTCCTGCGGCGTCAGCACATGAAAATTATTACTGCCATATACAAAGGAGAAACAGCTACATCCCTACCTAACAAGTTTCGTCCTTGTATCATTCCGTACGCGAGAAGTCAGTGTTGAAAAAGTGAAAATTTCGAACCATCAATGACGTGAACGATTCTTTTCAGATTATATGTAACTTTGTAGAAATTTCCTGCCACTATGAGCAGAAGTCTGCCAAAAATAGGTGTTAGGTTGGTAGACCTAACTCGTAGCTTTTTCCGAATAGACTTTTTTATCATTCAGTGCATCCTATGATGTTTCCGGGTTCGCAAAGGACAGACCTGGTGGTGCGACCTTCTAGCTAATTCCAAAGTCCGGTGCTGTCATTGATTATAGCGCGGTTCCCTGGCTGCAGAGAGCTACTGAGCGGCTTTAACATATGCACTTCCTACCCTCCGAAGAAACCGAAGTGTTGGTGAGTAACAAATAGCCACTTGCGTGTTCTATAAGAGGGAAGTACAAGAAAGACATGTTTTCCCGACATACCCATTCTTTATTTACAGCCTGTGCAGGTGTTTCCCGAAAGTGCATAATTAATAGGACGTCCCATCATATGCAGTAAGTTTCTGAGAAAGGCAGAAGTTCTAGAAAAAAATTGCTCAGCTAAATTCATACTTGCAGTAGTCGTACGTGTGTACTTACAACGGCTACATTTTATGACTAAGTTTCAATTAATATTCCTTTTAATTAGTCAACTTCATAAATATTGCTTTAATCGCTAACAAGTTCGTGTAAAATAGTAGTCCACCTCAGATAACCCCGAAATCAAGCATTTATAAAGGAAAAAAATACCGCGAAATACGTGTTATAATGAAATAGACGCGTGCTTGTGCAGCGCTACTCAGCCGTCCCGAGTGATGATTTGGCAAATGCACGGCTGCATGCGCTTGTCGTTGCAGTGTACATGTCTTGCCATGTGAGGAGGCCCGACAAGTGTCACGCTTAACTGGCAGCGAGATAAGCGTAAGCCTGTTCTGAGATGCATCATGTAGCTATGTAACTGTCAAACGTTGCTTTGTAGCGCTTAAGTAGTGGCGTGCATTTATTTCGCATTCCACGTATATTGCAAGGGTGGTTGTCTTTACCGGTAAAAAAAAAAATGTGACAAAGTTCAACATGAAAGAAATCATTCTCAGTTTATCTGAAGCGACCTGTAACTTTGTAACTGAAATATAAGGGATTAAAGCAATATTTAAAATTTTCAGGAGGTAAAAAGATATTGGATACTCTGCGTTACCAGCCTGTAAACCACTGATGTCACTGTTATACGACGGTAGTTGTTAATGTCAGCTTTGTCCCCCTTTCCTTTATAGATCATGCTCATCCTGCTTAGTTTCCACCCCTCAGGGACTTGCCATCCATTATTGTTTTGCTCGCTACCTCTCTTAACATTTGCTTAGACTTTGGGCCCAATTTCTTTATTAGCATAATTGGGATGCCATCAGGGCCTGTTGATGTGGTACTAGGAAGCCTCTTCTCTGCTCTTTCCCACTCACGTTGTTCAAGTAGAGTCAGTGTGCTAATCGATCTCTCATTGTCTATTAAGGTACATGCAGTGAATCCTTGCTCCAAATTTTTTTGTCATTATTGTTCTTATATACTCCATTGCCCCGTCCCCTTCTAGCATGGCACCCTGAAGTGTAGTTATAAATCTCTGCTCTAGGTTTGCCTTATTACTCAGGGAATTGAGATGATTCCAAAACTTTGAAGCTGCTTTTTGGTCCTTTTTGTTTACTTCTGCCAACCTTTTCTCTAATCTCCTTATTGATCATGTGGAACGCCTCCCTCCTACAGCTTAAGAAGTTATCCCATTTTCTTTCGGTATCCTCTTCAGGTTCGCGTCTCTGCTTGGAATATCTGTGTTCCCTGGAGGCATTTCACTATGGCCGCCTTAACCTCCTCATCCTTGGGTTTGTGTCTCCATTTCCCTTTGGGCCCGACTCATACTTTAGCAAGCTCCAGCTCAAACAG
Source organism: Hyalomma asiaticum (assembly GCA_013339685.2). NCBI lineage: Eukaryota > Metazoa > Arthropoda > Arachnida > Ixodida > Ixodidae > Hyalomma > Hyalomma asiaticum. The sequence goes on from CM023484.1 coordinate 118,572,647, forward strand.
TCTAGTTACATTTGTGTAGTGTCATTGTGTTTTGGTATAGTCGGAGATTATGTTCTCAGTTTCCCACGTTGTCTAGACATAATGCCAACGGTGGCCAAGCTTGTGTCTGGACATAACGCTAGACACTGCCAAAAGACAAATGCACACAATCTTTAACGTCTCTCAGTTGTTATAGAACAAAAACTGTCCACGTGTACGTTCCAGGCCAAATCTTGAAACCACACTCCAAGAAATGTCCTTACGTGACATTTTGGCCTACAAACATTTTGGCCTGTGAGCATTTGAGTGTGACCAGGTTTCGTTAAACGCGATGATGTCGGTGTTGCAAGTATCGACAACATAGTTTTGGGAGTCGCGTGTGTTAATGATGCTTCCAACGTCAGGCAGAAGAGCAGGTGCACTTCATTTCATGCAGCTGCAACACATCCCCTCACGTGGCCCTGTTGGTTAGCGAGTTGCTTAAAACTCTACCAGCAGTACCCCGGGGACCAGTTTTCTTAATGCATTCACTTGAGCTCTCATAGGTGCAGCATTCATTGTTTATAACCAACGTCTTTGCTCTTTGCACCCTTGCTTCCTCTCCCTTTTTGAGGGAGAGGCCAAAGGGGATGACCCCCCCCTGGACATGCCCAGGATGGCATCGCCCCCCCAGGTACAGTTCCCTGCCCATCCCCCTCACTCAACGCGTGAACGTAGCTGGGAAGTATGGGTAAGAAGAGCTTCTGAGCATTCCCAGGAAAAACAGCCATAGGAATTCATACGAATAAAATGAAAGCGAATTCGTATAAAATGACGTCATTCAATGTAACCACCCTCATCATGCCAGATGTAGATATAAATATATATCAGTGTAAATATCTGGGAAGCAGTTCATTATTGAAATTGACATGAAACAACAAAATATTGTTAGTTTTTGCTTTCCTGTAAAGCATGATAAAGTTACCAATGTCAAAGTGCTTGATTACTGTAGTAGGATACAACTAGGGTTAGGGGCACTTGAAAGGGCAGACGGACCGGGTGAGTTGGTGTTACTCCCCAGCCAATCACAAAAGCAAGCATAGTCGTCGTCATGCAACTTTCCAAAATGGTCCCGTGTTTATGCCTTCGGTACCTGTGAAGCGTCTGCTCTTCTTGAGTTCTTTTATTGTAGAAGCCATGATGCGTACAAGAAACATTGGCAAAAATGTGTGGAGCCTGAGCGTATCAGTCTTCTAAAGGCCACTTTTGAGTGCCTTTTAAGCATGAAGCTTCACTGAACTGAGTTGAGAATTCAGGTGGCGGCAGTTATGGCGCGCACCTGGTTTGTCCATTGCAAGCATTTCTTTTCAGCTCACTAAGGAATTGGTCTTTTCATGTTCCCCTCTAATAAACAACTACAAGCACTTACTCAACTTTGCATCATGCAAGATTTTTTTTTTTTGCTCTGGTGCTTCCGGTGATACATTAAGGCCTTTTACAGGAAAGTGAAGCTTTCTGGCGGCACTAAACTTAGCGATGCTGGATGTAAGCATCGAGGTTAAGCACTTCGGGGTTCTCGCTGCATCCTAAACAAGAAGGAATCTGGGTGTTGCGCAAGAGCATCACATCGACTGTGCTGTAGCTGCAGAACAGCGAAGGAAACGCGAGTTACTTCATTCTGCACGCTAGGTAACGGTGAACAACAGCACACGACACGACGACGCAAACAAGACAGCAAACACAAGTCGCTGCTACTGCAGCAGATGGGAGTGCTGGTCATATTGCTCGAGCGCAGCCGCCGAGCGTACAGCCCATGCTACCGCAGCGCCGCCGCATACATACGCGACACGTCAACACTCGCCGCTTCACGCTGGCGTGTGGAGCACGCCCTCTCCTTAACCCACTACCCATAATCTAGTACACTGTAGTGCCGCCTACTCGACGTTTCGCGGGACTGACACGCTGCCGCTGCCGGCGCCGCCGATCGCTGCGCCACCTGAGCATTGGCGGTTGCCTATCCTTTGTAGGGGTTAACTTCTACTAATAACTACTGCTAGCAGCGGCATCGCCGCTAGCAACCCCCTGTCGTGGGTTCGAGCACTCAACGAGCAGAGAATGAGGGAGTCGCGCTCGCGCGCTAGCTATCTCGGCCATGCCATCGCCGCGCTGCCGCGCGCGTCGACCCGCGGCCCGACTCGAGGCAGGGCAGCGCGAACCGTCGCACGCGGCGAAGGATGAGAACATTAGGCGCATCTCTCCGAGCATGGTAATTTAATAAACACGTTAAAATAATACAAACAATAACAAGGCCGAATAAAGATCGAATTAAATAAAAAGAAAGGACAATAACGATTAACAGAACGCGAACACACACGAACACAAAGGACAGTAACAAGGAACAACACGCGAACACACAATAACACACAAAAACAACCATGCAAGGAAGGAGAGCCTAACCCCGGCTAGCGCACCCGCGACCGCGAGCCCTCGGAAAAGGAAAATAGAAGAAGAACATACAGACAGGAGCGTCGGTCGCAGGTCGCCGCCGTGGTCGCTGGGGCTCGCAGAAGCACGCCATCCGACCGATGGCCTGGTCGGCCGGAGGGTCCCAAAAGTACGTGCGCACTTCTCCAAGTCCCAGCGTGTTCTCCCGAGCATCTCAAAAACCAGAAACGCCAGAACGCGCAAACGTTCTAAGAATTTCTCGCTGCCCAATGGCAGCCTAGTTAAAACCATATGGAGCGAGGCGGCCAGCCCTCCACAGTGGTGGGTCGCCGCCGCGTCCAGCTGGGAAAGGGGGATGCGGAGACATCCACGCTAAACATGGCGTCGCGCGGGACGCGGCCCCACATCCCTCCCTCCTTAAAAGCCCCCCTAAAAAAACAATACCGACGGTGCCAATACACAACGAAATCCGCCAACTACCCCAAAGCCAAAATACCGAAAACAAACGCGACAATACAACCGCGGCAAATCTCTCAAATGTCCCATGAAGCCGACGCGCGCCACGGCATCTTCACCCGGACTCTGGACGCCGGCCGCGGCAGGTCTCACGTGCCGTCGACCCTGTCGACTTCCTGGCCGCACCAAGTGCCGCGACCACGGCTCCGTCCGTAGCCTCGCCGTCGACGCCGCCCCGCTCCGGACACGCAGACTTCGGCCGCCAAATCAGCGGGAGAAAAACAAACAAACAAACAAACAAACAAACACAAAAGAACAGTCGCGCAGTCCAAAGTACCCCAAAATCAGTTGAAATAACGAACGATAAAACAACGCAAGGCTACGATTCTCAGGTGGCGAAAACCAAAAACCCAAAAGAAAGAAACGGTACGTAAACAGAAAGGAACACTCAGTACACAACCTAAAACAGCGAAGAGAAGCTAGCGAAAGGGGTAGAGAGAGAAAAGAGAAAGACGTCTCTGTCAGGTTATCTCTCCGTCTGGAATCAGTCGGGCAGTAACCAATGTAAACGTGGTCTTCGCTAGTGCGATGCCATATGACCTTACGCTAGCGGATAATCCTTCCACGAACGCACTCTGCCCATCCGTGACACCAAACGAAACGGGAGATCCACAACGTGTTGCCTACGGAATGAACAGACGCGGAAGGGACGGCGACAGCTGAGCATTCACACTGCACCGTGCCAAATCGCAGAGCACAGTAACTTTAGCTAAAGCCTTCCGCTCTGACGACTGGCTAGAATTATTGCAGGGGCGCGCAATCGCTCTCCTCTGCTGTCGGGGGGGGGGGGGTGCCACTGCCGACGCGCGTAAACACGCAGCGCTAACCGCAAAGGTGGCATGATACTGTGGCCAAGCTCGTACAGACCGCGCAGAGTGAACCCCTTTCTCTCCAGGGCCACGGCTACACAAGCCGCTTCAAGCCCAAAACCGGCGCTCGCCGCAATACCAGACAACGATGCCGCGCGCGCCATGTGCAGTACCAACACATTCAGGCGCCTCGCCTCCCGGAGGCGAAAAACAAAACCGCGAAAGAAACTATTTACATTATGTACACATGGGTCACTCTGCCGTCAACTACGTCGCTCTTCGGGCCAAACGAAAAAAGCGAAAGAACAACAAACAAGAAAAGAAAACCAGATTCCTGAGGGGAGCCCGGTGAGGATAGACCCCCTCTTTCATCCTTTCCCCCCGACCGGCCGGCTGATTAACGCCACAATGGCCTCCTTCTCTCCCGCCGCGGGGACGCTGAAACGCTCTCCCCTTCTGCGTGCGCGAAGATAGACAGGTGCCCAAAGGGCTATTCATGGAAGATGGCCTTCCTTCTACTTCTTTGTTCGCCTCAGCGGCCTTTCCGCCATCTTTGCCTCCCTCGGTGCAAGTCGGCAATGTGCACCGAACAGCGCCGTCAACTTTTAAAGAAAAGAGACTTTCGGCGACCCGGGCAAGAAATAGTGCGTCATCTATTCTTTTACTGGTTCTAAATTTAGTGAAGAAAGACGCGCACGACGCGAAGTCTAAAGAAAACCGTTGGACTCACCGACTTGAACGTCGCACGGGAGGCACGATGGTCAATTTCCCGGCCATGGCATGATGGAAGCCTTGATGAATCCAACGAGTTTCCGCCACGAAGAAAGAATTGCTGAATCTCGGTGGCAACTTGCATCACGCCTTTCCTCGCCCACGCTTCGCCTCACACAACTTCGAAGCGGGTTACCAATCCGTTTGAGAAGTGACATTTGCCTCTCCTCACACCACGATACATCGACAGAGAAAAAGGAAGGACGGATAGAAAGAGATACGCAGGATACACAGCAGAGACGGCCAACCTCAACCAAAGCGCATTTGACGCTGGGAACCGAACACAACTTCCCCACTCTGCCGACACCTGCTCGTCGTTAGAGCGACCAAGGGCAAGGCCCCTGGCCCCACTTAGTTGGGCGCCAAAATGTAGGGTGTTAACTTCTACTAATAACTACTGCTAGCAGCGGCATCGCCGCTAGCAACCCCCTGTCGTGGGTTCGAGCACTCAACGAGCAGAGAATGAGGTCGTCGCGTTCGCGCGCTCGCCATCTCAGCCATGCATGCCGCGTTACCGCGCGCTTCGGCCCGCGGCCCGACTCCAGGCAGGGCAGCGCGAACCGTCGCACGCGGCTAAAAAGGAGAACATTAGGCGTCACTCTCCGAGCATGGTAATTTAATAAACACGTTAAAAGAATACAAACAATAACAAGGCCGAATAAAGATCGAATTAAATATAAACGAAAGGAAAATAACGATAACGATTAAAACACACGAACACAAAGACACAAACAGAGGACAGTAACAATGAACAACACGCGAACACAGAATAACACACAAAAATAACCAAAGACCATGCAAGAGAGAAGAGCCTAACCCCAGCCAGCGCACCCGCGACCGCGAGCCCTCAGAAAAGGAAAATAGAAGAAGAACATACAGACAGAGGCGTCGGTCGCAGGTTGCCGCCGTGGTCGCTGGGGCTCGCAGAAGCACGCCATCCGACCGATGGCCTGGTCGGCCGGAGGGTCCCAAAAGTACGTGCGCACTTCTCCAAGTCCCAGCGTGTTCTCCCGAGCATCTCAAAAACCAGAAACGCCAGAACGCGCAAACGTTCTAAGAATTTCTCGCTGCCCAATGGCAGCCTAGTTAAAACCATATGGAGCGAGGCGGCCAGCCCTCCACAGTGGTGGGTCGCCGCCGCGTCCAGCTGGGAAAGGGGGATGCGGAGACATCCACGCTAAACATGGCGTCGCGCGGGACGCGGCCCCACACCTTAAACCCCAATGCTTTAAAAAATCCTGCCTCAGTGCCTTGGACTATATGGTGAAGTCCATTACAGAAAAGTATCAAGTGCTCAGCCATTTCCTTCTCTCCACATGCACCACACAACGTGTCAATCCCCTCGTACCTTGCGCAGTACACCTTAGTCCTCAGTAGTCCTGTCCTGTCATCAAACAGCAGTGAGCTGTGCCGAGAATTATTGTAAATCTTTCGCAATTTCCTGCTTGAAAGTTCTGTGGGCTTCCAGTGCTGATTTTGTAAGCATCCCTAGTACTTCTCCGTTTCTTTAACCTTTCTCTTCACTGATGACTCCTTGTTGCTTGGTGTCCTGCTGTTGTCTAAATATTTGCTTGACAGTTTTCTGGTTTTGCTTCCTCTATTTTGTATCGACATTCCGCATGCACAAGTAGCTGAAAACTTTCATAGCCGAGCAGTCATCCCCCATTTCTCTCAATCATTCCTGAAATTCTGTCTTTCTGCTGGCTTCCCTGCCTTTGAATGACGTCCATCCCATGTCACCCTTTACCCCCTGATTTGGTGTATTGCCATGTGCTCCCAGTGCAAGCCTGCCTACACCCCATTGCTTTAATCTCTGTTCTCATGCACAAGACTGCATTGCCAAACGTCAAGCCAGGAACCATCACCCCTTTCCAAATCCCTCTCGCTACCTCGTACCTATTATAATTCCACAGTGCCCTATTTTTCATTACTTCTGCATTCCTGTTACCTTTGGCACTTTGATATTTTTAGTGTTCGCTTAGGTACTCAACCCCACTGCTTATCAATGCGCCAAGATATTTGTATTTGTCTCCTCCTCCTCTTGTATCCTATGCTTGTATCTTGTATCCTATGCTCACCGCCTTCTTTAGCATTAAAAACCATGACTGCCGATTTTTCTTTACTAAACTTAAATCCTAACTCATCTCCCACTTTACCACAGACGTCCATCAATGCTTGCAGATCTTCCTTGTTGCCGGCCATTAATACTGTATCATCTGCGTACATCAGTGCTGGTAATGATTGTTCAACGTATTTTCTTTGTCTTCTGAAGGAGAGGTTGAAGCCTAGTCAACTCCTCTCTAATTTGGCCTCTAATCCTTGCAGATACGGCGTAAATAACAAGGGCGACAGATGGCACCCTTGTCTAAGCCCCCTTGTATCTTTATAGGCTCAGACTCCTCTCTTTCCCATTTTATGACTACCTTGTTGCTTTTATAGATCTACTTTAGAAGATTAATCACTCCATCTTCCACATCTAATGTGTGCAGTATTCCCCACAGGTCCTCTTGGTTCACACTGTCGTAGGCCCACTTGATATCCAGAAATGCCAGCCACAGGGGCCTGTGTTACTTTTCTGCTATCTCAGTGCACTGTGTCAATGAGAACAGGTTGTCCTCTGACCTCCTTTGTTTTCGGAACCCATTTTGGTAGTTCCCCCAGCACCCTCTATCCTCTACCCATGCCTGCAGTCTTTCCTTGATAATCTGCGTTACCAGCCTGTAAACCACTGATGTCACTGTTATACGACGGTAGTTGTTAATGTCAGATTTGTCCCTCTTTCCTTTATAGAGCGTGCTCATCCTGCTTAGTTTCCACCCCTCAGAGACTTGCCATCCATTATTGTTTTGCTTGCTACCTCTCTTAACATTTGCTTAGACTTTGGGCCCAATTTCTTTATTAGCATAATTGGGATGCCATCAGGGCCTGTTGATGTGGTACTAGGAACCCTCTACTCTGCCTTTTCCCACTCGCGTTATTCAAGTGGAGTCAGTGTGCTAATCGATCTCTCATTGTCTATTAAGGTACGTGCAGTGAATCCTTGCTCCAAATTTTTTTGTCATTATTGTTCTTATATACTCCATTGCCCCGTCCCCTTCTAGCATGGCACCCTGAAGTGTAGTTATAAATCTCTGCTCTAGGTTTGCCTTATTACTCAGGGAATTGAGATGATTCCAAAACATTGAAGCTGCTTTTTTGTCCTTTTTGTTTACTTCTGCCAACCTTTTCTCTAATCTCCTTATTGATCATGTGGAACGCCTCCCTCCTACAGCTTAAGAAGTTATCCCATTTTCTTTCGGTATCCTCTTCAGGTTCGCGTCTCTGCTTGGAATATCTGTGTTCCCTGGAGGCTTCCTGACATTTCACTATGGCCGTCTTAACCTCCTCATCCTTGGGTTTGTGTCTCCATTTCCCTTTGGGCCCGACTCATACTTTAGCAAGCTCCAGCTCAAACAGTCTAGTTACATTTGTGTAGTGCCATTGTGTTTTGGTATAGTCGGAGATTATGTTCTCAGTTTCCCGCGTTGTCTAGACATAATGCCAACGGTGGCCAAGCTTGTGTCTGGACATAACGCTAGACACTGCCAAAAGACAAATGCACACAATCTTTAACGTCTCTCAGTTGTTATAGAACAAAAACTGTCGTATGTTTCCTTACGTGACATTTTGGCCTACAAAAATTTTGGCCTGTGAGCATTTGAGTGTGACCAGGTTTCGTTAAACGCGATGATGTCGGTGTTGCAAGTATCGACAGCATAGTTTTGGGAGTCGCATGTGTTAATGATGCTTCCAACGTCAGGCAGAAGAGCAGGTGCACTTCATTTCATGCAGCTGCAACACATCCCCTCACGTGGCCCTGTTGGTTAGCGAGTTGCTTAAAACTCTACCAGCAGGGGACCAGTTTTCTTAATGCATTCACTTGAGCTCTCATAGGTGCAGCATTCATTGTTTATAACCAGCGTCTTTGCTCTTTGCACCCTTGCTTCCTCTCCCTTTTTGAGGGATAGGCCAAAGGGGATGACCCCCCCCTGGACATGCCCAGGATGGCATCGCCCCCCCAGGTACAGTTCCCTGCCCATCCCCCTCACTCAACGCGTGAGCGTAGCTGGGAAGTATGGGTAAGAAGAGCTTCTGAGCATTCCCAGGAAAAACAGCCATAGGAATTCATACGAATAAAATGAAAGCGAATTCGTATAAAATGACGTCATTCAATCTAACCACCCTCATCATGCCAGATGTAGATATAAATATATATCAGTGTAAATATCTGGGAAGCAGTTCATTATTGAAATTGACATGAAACAACAAAATATTGTTAGTTTTTGCTTTCCTGTAAAGCATGATAAAGTTACCAATGTCAAAGTGCTTGATTACTGTAGTAGGATACAACTAGGGTTAGGGGCACTTGAAAGGGCAGACGGACCGGGTGAGTTGGTGTTACTCCGCCAGCCAATCACAAAAGCAAGCATAGTCGTCGTCATGCAACCTTTCCAAAATGGTCCCGTGTTTATGCCTTCGGTACCTGTGAAGCGTCTGCTCTTCTTGAGTTCTTTTATCGGTAGAAGCCATGATGCGTACAAGAAACATTGGCAAAAATGTGTGGAGCCTGAGCGTATCAGTCTTCTAAAGGCCACTTTTGAGCGCCTTTTAAGCATGAAGCTTCACTGAACTGAGTTGAAGAATTCAGGTGGCGGCAGTTATGGCGCGCACCTGGTTTGTCCATTGCAAGCATTTCTTTTCAGCTCAGTAAGGAATTGGTCTTTTCATGTTCCCCTCTAATAAACAAATAAATACATGTGAATTTATGCACTTGTCTTTTCTTTTTACCATTAGTGCTTTATGTTGGTTGCACGGAAAGTTCGTAGTAGGAACTATTTGCAACCTCTCGTAGGAATGGTGGCAGGCGCTTATGAGGGTATGGGAGGGTCTTCACTGCAGTCTTCTGTTGTATTCGACTATAATAAGGGTTATTATATATATATATATATATATAATGCACGTGGGAGAGAACAGCTTGCAGGTCCCTGCCACCTCCAGAAAGATGAAAACTCTACACCCCTGCCTCAGGTGGTAAACAGGGTTTTCTGGGAAAGTTTTGGCAAAGTCAGTAAGTCTTTTTCTTACCTGTCAAGTTGCTGGCGAGAGATCTCCATTCATGAAGATTCTGTTTGGTTTTATTCGTGCACGTGAGAAAACTGAGTTTTTAGTTTATAACGAGGACCACGGGAAGACACCTGGACAGCACGGCAAGGGATATGGCCTGTCGTTGACCGTGGTGCTGTCACTTTGTAGAAGAGCGTCAATTGCTTCACAAGATAGCAGCACAGAGCCAGTGTCAGCATAGCCTGTGGGGCAAACAAAAGATGGGGAGCCACGTGGGCATGCTCACTCTATCGCTACAGCACTAATGAATGCTCTAGCGATACCATTGACAGCCATAGGGGTGGACAGAGGCAACATTTTAAATGTGCACAACACTGCAAATATGACTCGATGTGAAGGAAATTGTATTGCAAGCATTTTACGTTCCACTGAGAGAGTTGTGGTGGTGGTGTTTACCAAGGCGGCAACACCACAGGAGTAAAACACTCTGAGCATTGTTTTGCACTGCACTAGCTCAAAAGGGCAAATGCGGATAAATCCCGTCCAACCAATAAAGCTAGCCAATGCCGAGAAACGTTTTTCAGAAACTTAAAGGGACAGACAACCACCCAAAACTTGAATTGAGATGAACCCACTGGCGGAAAGATTGTGTGTTGCATTGGCTAAAACGACGCCACTTTTCTTCAATAAACACGGGTTTATGCTTTTATTTCCTCATGCAAACTCGCGAAAACTGACGTTTGGTAACTCAAGCGGCAAACATACGAACTAGACTTAGAGTGCGGTCACGTTAACTTCTACAAATTTACGCAATATTTTATCTTTATTAGTATCGGACGGCATGAAACTTTTGATATTATAAACTTTTTGTCACCTACAATGGGCAGATAACCGTTCATTTGTAGCGCGTGTTGCTACTGCACGCTTCTGTCGTCACGTGCGAAAGCGTGGTTTCGGATATAGCTGGCCTGGCTTGGCTCGGCTCGGCTATGGCCAGAGTGGCGGCGCTGGAGCCCGGCCATTCGTGAAGTAGGCGCGGACATGTGAAGGAACGCCTTACAAATACAAGATCCGCCTGGAAAACAATTCCAGCTCGTCGCACCGTCTTTTTATTTCAAAAAGCAGTCGAACAGGTCAAAGTGTGGGTGGTTAATCACAGCTATGTTCACTCCTGCAAAAGCGGAACGATATCCGGAAGCGAGGCCAATTATCGGCATCGCAATCACTTTTCAGCGTTGCTAGAGTGCGCACTCTGCCTTTTTTAGAGGCTTCTCAGATCGAAAAATTCTGCGTGCGAAATATCCACGCGCTTTTGGAAGTAACCGCTGCAGGTGAAAACAGTACAGGGGGCGAGCTTTCCATTGCGCCATAAAAAGAAGGGTCCTTAAAAATCGGTTGTCGGTCCCTTTAAGCCCGCGTTCTCATATTGTGGAACTTCGGGCAAATAAAAATGAATACGAGGGAAAAGTGAACAAGGGTGTTCATTTTTAGTTGTGGCAAGTTCAATGTTTTCAAGGTGCCAGACCAACTAGCCCAAAAGTCTGCCGACCCACATGCCAAATATCAGTAACACAGTGCGGCCATTTCTGAGAGTAACACCACCTCAAACTTGCAAAGCATACTTTTCAATGAAATTGATAGGTCATGAACTTTATTGTCACATCACAAAAGTAACGTGTTATTTGAAACAATATGAAAATAACGCCTAGAAGCCCTACACAGACAACGCCAATGCTGGCGCTGAAAAGAGAATAAAACGTTCATTAAAAATTTTAAATGAGCGCATCGGTGAGTGGCGCCTCCATGGGTCGAGATCCCACTGGCATACGTAGGGTGGCTAGAATAGCATGGCCACTGAAGGCTGCACAGGCCACACCATCTGCCGGGAGCGCCATCTCTCATTGCGAATTTGAACAGCGCTCCGCTCTCGCCCCTCGCACTACCCCCCTCTAGCCACCATTGTCCAGCTTTCAAATCGTCACTATGTCTCTCATATTCTCGAACAAAAGAAAGATGAGTTTATCTTGGGAACTCTGTTCACACATTCGTCTCGTCAACAGCCTGTGGATTATGTGATTGGGTTTTGGGTTTTTGATGTTATTCTCGAAGCCGCTGTTACATTTAGTGCAAAGGAAACACAGACAGCAAAGAGAAGATGACAAACAACGCAGGCGCTACTGATAACTGATTTATTGAGGTGGAATCGCAGCTTATATACAACCAAAGATCTGTGCAGGTACCCTACAAGAAGGTTATCACAGCAGGTGCAATAGGAATTTCATTTCAGCATTGTACAATACATTAAAAGTGTCACTAACACATTTATGACCAGCTTTTCTGATAAAGGATGCCTCCAAGGTTTCACGGGCTGTTTTATGCTTACAGAGTCAACCCGATCGCACCAAGCCTCCTTCGAGGGATGAAAAGCTGGCTGACTCGTCGCCGCATTTGATGTAATGTGTCCGAATCTATCCAGATTTCTCCAAATCCCTCCCATGGCACCGGACCCGCATTCACTTCTTCATCTCCCCGTCTATCTCCCATGACTGCACCTCTCTAGGGATTATATGCAATTATAGCACATAGTAGAGTTGCCAGTAACTACGCACCAGTCCAATCTGTGCGATGATGTTTCCAAGGTCCGTCCGTCTCCATAGTATCTTCCAGTGTAAAACCCTCCTCCAAAGCAAAGCAAACTAAGTTAACCAGTGGCAGACAGTTGTGCGCTGCGAGTTGTACGTTAGCTGGACAAAAGGGCGTAATTGAATGAGCCATTTCACTGTGTCCATCCAAACATCATCATCATCATCATCGGCCTATTTATGTCCACTGCAGGACGAAGGCCTCTCCCACTGATTTCCAATTTGCCCTATCTTGAGTGAGTGGTTTCCACTTTATACCAGCAAACTTTTTAATTTCATCGCTCCATCTAACCTGCCTGCCTGCCTCTGTTGCGTTTTCCCTCTTTCGGTATCCATTCTGTCACTCTTATTGCCCATCTGTTATCTGTCCACCTCATGGCATGTCCTGTCCAGGTCCACTTTTTTCTTTTCATTGATATAAGAATATCTGCTACTCCTGTCTGTTCTCTGATCCACTCCGCTCGTTTTTTATCTCTTAGCATTACACTTATAATTTTTCTTTCCATTGCATGCTGCATGCTCCTTAATTTCGTCTCTAAATTTTTAGTTGACCTCCATGTTTCTGCACTGTATGTTAGTACTGGGAGATTGCAGTGATTAAATAGTTTTCGCTTTAGTGGCAGTGGCAAGTTTCCAGTCATGATTTGGGAATGTCTCCTGAGTGCGCTTCATCCCATTCCCATCCTTATTCTACAGAGGATTTTCTTGTTATGGGTAGGCGTCCCTGTTAATAACTGCACCAGATATACACGTATTCATTCACACATTCTAAGGGTTGATCGTTAATTTTGGATTGCTGTTCCTGAGCTGGACTGTTGAGCATAATTTTAGTCTTTTTCTTATTCGTATTTAGTCTTTTTTTAAGACATTCCCAGTTTAGGTCTTCAATCATGTTTTCAGTTCGTCATCGTCATTGCTGAAGGGCATAGCGTCGTATGCCAACCTTAGATTGCTGAGATATTCTCCATCTGTTTTAATTCCCTATTTCTCCTAGTCTAGATGCTTGAACACTTCTAGGCATGCAGTGAATAACATGGGAAAGATTGCATCTCCTTGTCTGACACTTCTCTTGATTGGGATTTTTCTGCTTCTGTCATGTGGGGGTAGTGTGGCTGTGCAATCTTTGCAGATGTTACTTAGGCTTCGCACGTATACATCAGGTACCCCTTGTCAGCATAAAGCTTCTAGAACTGCTTGTATTTCTATGAAGTCAAATGCTTTCTCATAGTCTATAAAGGCCATATAAAAAGGTTTGTTGTATTCAGTAAACTTCTCAATTATTAAGCTGATAGCATGGCTGTGGTCCATTGTTGAGTAACCTTTCCTGAAACCAGCTTGTTCTCTTTGTTGGTTAAAGTCTAGTGTTTCTTTTATCCTAGCAGAAATTGCTTTCATAACTTAATTACTGGGAGTAGGCTGATTGGTTTGTTATTCTTTAACTCCTTTATGTCACCTTTTTTTTATTTATAGATACTGCGATCTTATACAAGAGCTTGGCAGCGTGGTACCCATATAGATGCATAAAACAGAAAAATAACAAAGGGAAACGATTAATGAGTTTCTTCGCATATGCAGTTTGAAGAACGAAACAAAGGCAAGCGATGTTATTCTAACAATTTTCAAATCAGACAGACAGTCTGTTAGCACAAAAAAAGGAAAAGAAAATGCACATGAAACATTTCAGCCAGACAAGAAAATGCTTGCTACTGAAGGTGTGATTCAAATTGTGATAGTGATGATTGAAAGTGAGCAGATTGAATCTCACCGGAGTTCCTGCATCAGCAAAACCTCCATAACCGTATCCGACAAAGAACTTAGGTTCTTGTGCGTACTATAACAATACTGTCATCCTTGAATCTTGTTTCAGTGTGTTTATGTGGGTCATGATGTCACATGTTACCCCACAGGTGCTTTTGTTTGGGCTGGTCGCGGAAATTAACATTTCATTATTGTGTTCAATGTCTTTCCTTGTCTTCGGTGCACTCAAACTTTCCTTCAGTAGCAGGGCCAGCTGTCCACACTTGTGATGAGGGCAGGAAGAGCAAGATGACACGTGTCCAGACTGCTGGGACATTCAGTCTAAGGCTGAACTTCTTCTTGCAGGTGACACTGTTCGAGGCCAGGAGTGAGCATGCAGGTGATCCAGACACAGCCTATGACTGCCACTGGCCGCTTCCAGTATGGAGGTGGCCCCAAGTATGGAGGTTACGGAGGTGCTCGTGGCCAGGGAGTGCCTTAAGACCTTGTAGTGAACCCCTTTTCTAATCTAAAGGACCTCTGCAGAAAGTAGTTGCGCCGATGACACACGGCAGCGCGTGAACTTCTTTAGGTGGTTCCTAAGACGAACGCCGCAAAAAATGGCGCTCCTTGTTAAAGCAGCAAGATAGTGAAAATTTTTAAAAATTTCCGCATTTAATTACTTTTAGCGATTGTGGATTGTAAAAATATCGTTTTTATTGCTGATGGCTAATAATGTTGGTGGTTCGTTTCACGCCGTGACGAAAAAGATAATGACTGCCGGAATCCCGCATGGCGGTGATGTGAGCGTTCGAGAGTGCAGTAAAAATAAATCTTTGCGGCCCGACAAATTTCATTACAACCTGCGGGGTGTTGTAATTTTCTGAAAAGTTCTATCTCGTTTGCAGGCCGTGTACGCTGTCGGCGAGAGTACGCCTTTTACGCTCGAAAAGTAGTTCGCCGATCTACCTTTATGCAAAGGAACTTTGCCGGGAAGGAGATACTCCTTTGTCGTGTGTCACTGGGCATGAACTCCTTTCCGTCGGATGTCCCCTTACCTAAAGTACTTTAGCATGCCCATGTGTCAGGGGTATTACAGTAGGTAGACCACTTTGAGATACAAGGTTAGTGGCTGAAGTGCAGCCGTACGTATTGTAGATGAATCTAACAGCTTTTTTTATAAGCTTTCTAGTTTTCCTGTGTTGGTTTTAGGGAACGGGTCCCATATAATTACGGCATATTCTAAAACGGGGCGGACGAGTGTTTTATGTGGCAACAAATGAACTTTGTGTGGATGATTTTAACACACGCCTTAAAAAGAACAACTTATGGCGGCAGTTTGCTAGCACCTTGTCAACGTGTTTTGACCATGAGAGATCAAATAACAATTAACAATGTATGAATAACAATATATGATTGATTTGATTGATTTGTGGGGTTTAACGTCCCAAAACCAGTTCTGATTATGAGAGACGCCGTAGTGGAGGGCTCCGGAAATTTCGACCACCTGGGGTTCTTTAGCGTGCACCGACATCGCACAGCACATGGGCCTCAACATTTCGCCTCCATCGAAATGCAGCCGCCGCGGCCGGGATTTGATCCCGCGACCCTCGGATCAGCAGCCGAGTACCTTAGCCACTGGACCACCGTGGCGGGGCAACAATATATGAAGGCCTAAGTACTTATAATGCGTAACTTCTGATAAGCGAAGGTCTTCCGTGCCATAGCAGTATATTAGTGGCTTCTTTTTTAACGTTACCTCTATATAGATTGTTTTTTCAGAAATAATGCACATTTGCCATTGTTTACACCAATCAACTACCTTATTAAAATCCCCGTTTAACCTAAGCTGGTCTTCCTCCGTTGGTATTTCTTTACACAACACACAGTCAGCGTAAAGCCTGACTTTTACGGATAAGTTAGGAACGATATCATTTATATATAACAAAAAGAAAAGGCGTCCAAGAACGGATCCTTGTGGGACGCCAGACACTGTTTTATATACATTAACAAACCGATGGTGGCCAGTAAGATAGGCTTTAATCCATTCTGTTGTTTTGTAATTTTTTAACACAATGCGTGCCTTATGAAGCAGTGAGAGGCCTTGTCGAATGCTTTGCTAAAATCCATAAATATGGCATCTGTTTGTTTCCCTTTCTTTATAGTGCTAGCAAAGTCACGTACGATCTCAACGAGCTGAGTGGTTGTCAAGCGGCCATTTCTAAAACACATCTGTTAAAGCTTTATGTTCGTAAAGAAAACTAATTATTCTGTTTGTGAATGATATGTTCTAAGAGCATACAGGATGTTGAAGTTAATGATATAGGCCTGTAATTTTTTATGCAAGCTTTGTGCCGTGATTTATTTAAAGGCTTCACCCTAGTAACTTCCCAATTTTCCGGTAATGTTCCTTTGTTAATAGACCTTGCAAATAGAACGTGTAAGTATGTCGCACACCATTCTGCATAGTGCTTTAAAAAACAGCTTGGGGTGCCATCATTAGGTCCTGGAGATTTCTTGACATCAATATTTAACAGTAAATTCAGAATGCCATGTTCTGAAATAACAAGGTCAGGAAGTGAAGGCAGTTTTGTAGAAAAGCATGGTAGACAACCATCATTGCTTACACACACTCTTGAAATGGTCATTAAAAGCAGCGCACACTATTTTCTCATCCCGCACATTTTTACGATTTACGAAAAAGGTGTCAGAAGATAAAGAAGCCAGCGTTGGAGCCCTCCAGAGCCTCTTGGGAGATGATCTGATAAAGTCGGGCAGCAGTGTGTTGTGATAGGGGTGTTTATCTTTGAAATTTTTTCTTTGACTGTTGCTTGCAGCTTATTAATAGCTTCTTTCAACTGTTCATCGTTATGCATTTTCACTCGTTTCTTCTTTAACGGCTGAAGCTTCCGTGTCTCATTTGTAGTGTCTCCTGCGTAATCCATGGATTGCGGCGCTCAGACTTCCTCACTATTTTAGGAACGAAACATCTTATATGTACAATCAAAAACCAAACCTGTGAAAAAATGCCAGAGGTCATCAACACAAGTAAGACTCGCAAGGTTATCGTAATTGAAAGCCAGCATATCTATTATACACTCATCCTGTGCTCGTGAAAAATTGGGAAAGGATTGAGCCGTATTACCTTGATTGGCTAAAACATTAAGTGTCAGGACAACCGCTTTATGGTCTGAAATACCTGCTGTTACTGAACATGAAATGTTTTATTTTATGCTACCACTAACAAAAAACAGATCAAGAATGGATCTTGAATCATTTTGAATTCTTGTGAATTCTTTAACAACTTGCAGCAGATCAAAGTTGAAAGCTAGATCAGCCATAACGTTTTGAGCACTCTGAGCTGAGTACGAGGGAAAAGTGCACAAGTTCATATTTGGCAGGTTGAATTCTCCAGTTAGAATCAGCTTGTCATGTTTTATTTACGAATTCATATAGGTTGACAAGTGCTCCAGATAATCAGCAGTCGAGTTCGGAGGCCTGTAGGCAGTTCCAAGGACATATTTAAGGTTATTCACATATGGTTTACAAAAAATGCTTTCTACATCCGGAACATCAGGCATTCTCTGTAGTATTATTGACGACTTATAGAGTAGAGAAATGCCCCCGCCTCTTCTGTTGCGATCCCTACACAACACCTTATAATTCCTTGGTACAAATTCACTGTCAAATATATCATCGCTTAACCAAGTTTAGGTTAGTATGGCTATATTGGGGTCCAGTAAAAAAAAAGCATGCTCTCCAGTTGCGCAGTTTTATTGACAACACTGCGGCGATTCACGTTAGGAATTGCGAGGGGCCTACTGCTGTTCTTATGAAGTCATTTCCTTTTGGAAATTACGAAGTGCTTCTCTTTGGCTTCGTCCCAGCCAAACATTACGCCATCTACACTCAGCTTATCAAAAAGTAGCTCTACTTTAGCATTGTTTTCTTTTTCCTGTTTTGCACTTTATCATAATTTCTTCCTAATTTGGCATACCCTGAATGAAAAGTCTTCCGTTACAGGAAAGCTTCGTCCCCTTTAGCTTTGAGCAGACTTTAAGAATGGTGAGATGCTCACGATAAGATTAAGAGTTTTATTAGAATTTTTCCAGCTGAATGGTACACTAGATGTCTTGATACATTTTGTGAAGAGCGATGCAAGTTTTTCAGATACCGTGTCTCCTCAGTCTTTGATCAAGTCAGCTGTTAAGCCGACTTGATTACCTGCTGCTTTACCGTGGGACATGCTTTTGATGGCTTTTCTGACTTCATCAGTGGTTACACATGGAACTTCAGTGTCTTCCTCTGATTTGATGCCTAATAAGGCTGCATTTTCTGTCTGAGAGCTCACTACCTTTACTATTTCATTGAAATTGTTGATAACATTACCTTGTTTATCTTTTAGCACTTGCATTTTGTTTTCTCCTAATTGCTGTTTCTACAAATTCTGTTTTATTTTTTGATGAAGTCACTTTGATCTGCTGGCATTTTTTCTGTTTATTATTAAGTCCTTAGTGGATTGGGACGACTTGCCTATGTCTTGCTTTGCTGTTTTACCGACTTCTGTCGCTGTTTGGAAGATTGCTTTTGCTATAATTTTCCTTACTTTTTCTAAATCTTCATTGTTTTCGTCTAATGCATTTCATCTGTTCTTTAGTGTGACTTTAAATGCTTGGTTCTTTGCTTTGATTACCTCTAGGTTTGCCATTTTTCTAGTAACTAACTTAATTCTTACATTCCTTAGGTTGCCCTTACTAATCTGTGGTCACGACGTTTTGTCTTGCCTACTACTTCTGTCTCTTGAATTATGCCTGGTATTGACATTATAAATTGACATTATAAAGTCAGTTTTGTTCTTGTTTTCCCATTAGGGCTTTTCCATGTCCACTTCCTATTCTTTTGTTTCTTACAACACGTATTCATTATTCGGAGTCTGTTTCTTTCTGCAAATTGTACTAGCATTTTCCTACGGTTATGTCCGACGCCGTAGCTGCCAATTGCTTCTTCTCCCCCTTGTTTTGTTCCTACTGTTGCTTTGAAATCTCCCATGACTATTGTGTATTGTGTTCGTATTCTTTTCGTTGCTAATTTGATGTTTTCGTAGAACTGTTCTATTTGCTCGTCGTCGTAGCTCGTTGTTGGTGCATATCCCTGGTTATCTTAAGTTTATGTGGCTTATTTAGTTTTATGATGGCGCATGCTGCCGTTTCATTAATGCTGTAGGATTCGTCCACGTTGCCCGCTATATCTTTGTGAATTAGAAACGCCGTGTTATCTCTTTTTGGGTAACCCTCTATAGCAGAGGACATGCCTGTTGTTTATGACTGTGTAAGCTTTGCCTGCTCTCCTAACTTCGCTAAGGCCTTTGACGTCCAAACTAACACCTTCTAGCTCCTCCAGTAGTTCCGCTTGCCCATCTTCACTCAAGAGGGATCTTTCGTTAAACGTTCCAAGGTTTTGTTTCCAGTGGCGGCCTGCCCGGATCCAGTGATCAGTAGCACCCTCCGCTGTTCCACATGGTTGACTGCCGCCGTGGTCATATGTTCTGCAGCCGTTCGACACTGAGTGCCAGTATTCGAGGTGGGAGGTGGTAGCCAAGTACTGCACCATGGAAGCCAATTTCTGTTCTGGTGTAGGAGTGAGTCGTAAACGGCAGCAAAACTGAGAGCTTTTGAGGTTTCTGACCGGCACTGGCCCGTCTACCGATGTAACTCTTGAAGAGTAAATAAAGGTTAGAAGAAGAGCTAAAAAAGAAGAAGGGGGGGAGTGGGCATGGTGGAGTCGAACCTGTAACGTTTAGTACTCTACGTTGCAACTTAGCCCCAACCGTTGAACCTAGAGTCGTTTGAAGCATTTGTACACTATTTGGTCTCAAAATGTCTGGGATGATTCATTTTTGCTGATTGCGACATCCAGGGTGTCACGGTTGACGTAATTTACCGGAAAGCTAGGTCTGCGTGTATAGTTAGTCCTGTGATCACGTGTTTTTTTACGTACTGAGTAAAATGCGTTTCCTGAACACGTTCTTTTGGCTCTATAGATAGGGTGAAAAGAAACTTACGTCTCGTTTTAACACGCTTTCCTCATGTCAGTGCTCGTCCCACGTCCGGGTGTAGGGAAAAAAAAAAAAAGAGAAAGCATGGATTATAAGGGACAGCTCGTTAGGTGGAAAAAGAATAGAGAAAGCTAGCAGACATACAAGACATCTCACACACATCAACACACACACACCAGCTCAAGTACATATTTTTATGTTGCTACAGTGAAGGCATAAAATCTGTCATATTTATAGGAAATGGGTAAGAATTGTTACATTGTCACGTGATTCGTCATCGGTCGTCGAGAAGATTTGTGTACGAGTTAGTATTGCACGCTGTTGTGACTGACAGGAAGGAGTAACATATGTCCTAATAGTGAGCTTTGTTTCTTATAATCCGCACGTTAAATACGATGTAAGAAATGATAGGATCATTATTCATTGCGCCTCAGGCAACGGCGATTCTCTAAATACAGCAATTATGTCTGCCTCCTCCCACCCTGAGCTTTCTCTTTTTTTTTTTTTTCCTACACCCGGACACGAGACGAGCGCTGACTCAAGGAAGACTTGTCAAAATGAGACATAAGTTTATTTTGAGTCAGACATCCTGTATGAAAGCAATTTGACACTGTTTCACCAACAACATGCTGGCTGGCTTGGCGATAAGAGGCACCCGCCAGCAGTCGTACTTGCGCATTTCTTGCTGCCCCTGCTTTCAACACGCCCACTACCTCTCTTCCCTTGTAGTCGCCGCAGCATCCATTCAACAACTGAAGTCAATCACATAGGAGTAAGGTGCGTGGGGCAACATCAGGCTGGTGCTGCTTGTCTTGATGGATATATGGCACTGGAGTAGTGGTGACTAGTTATGAGAGTTGTCGTAAGAGAAGGGGGCCTTTTTGTTTCGAATGCGACGGTGCACTCTGCATGGTTGAGACGTGGGTTGAGGCGTCTACCTGGCAGGCCAGCCCCCGCAATGCGACCAGTCCAATGCAAGCACTTCTATTACTACTTTGTACAGCTGAAGACTGGACTCTGCCAGACACGCTCCAGTGGTGTTTGAGTGCACTGAAAGGCGTGCATGGCGTCTTTCTTGCGTCGGCACACTATGAAGTGTGTAGATTTGGGCTTGTTGGTAAGACATGACTGAAATGACGCAAGACACAAGGGCAAGAGAAGAGGACACACACAGCGCTGACACCGTCCTCCGCAAGGTCATCCCGTAATGGTCCATGCATATGTGGACCACAGTGGAAGTGTGGAATCTCTTCTTGTCAAAGCATAGGAAAATCTACCCCTTTTCATTGTTCCCATCTTCCGGTCTGCCGACACTGGTCGGGGTGTCGCACCTGTTCACACAACCACAGGCTAGTACTGGGAGCCATTGCAGCTTGATACTGAATCTTTTTGGCATTCTGTGATCTAAACTTGACCCAAGCGAGGCTTTCTTGCCTCTGCATAGAGCTCAGAAAAAAAAACAAGGGTTTCTGTTGGCTGGGGGAGGCATGCTCTCTCGTTGGGGGATGAGCCGCCACTCCCCTGGTTCAGATGCCTCTGGGTGCTATGCCGTAAGGGCCAACAAGGCACGTTTAGCATTTAATTCCAGTCATTTGGAACTTGTAAAAGGCAGCATAACCAAGACGTCTTCAATAATGCCCTTGACAAGTCCTGTTGCCGTTCGTTGTGAAACAGTTTCAATGAGCAGGTGTCACGGCTCTTCGTGTTTGGACATCCTACTCAAAGTGGTTAGCTGGGCTTGTCGGAATGCATTTCCAGCGCTAACAAAAGGAAAGGGAAGACAGAAGAGAGGACAGCAGACAGGCAGAACGCTGGTTCTGGTCTGCCTGTCTGCAGTCTTCTCGTCTGTCTTCCCTTTTGTTTTCGTTCGTTAGCGACTGGAAATGCATTGCAAGTTTATTGCTATCTTGAGTGAGTGGTTTCCACTTTATACCAGCAAACTTTTTAATTTCATCGCTCCATCTAACCTGCCTGCCTGCCTCTGTTGCGTTTTCCCTCTTTCGGTATCCATTCTGTCACTCTTATTGCCCATCTGTTATCTGTCCACCTCATGGCATGTCCTGTCCAGGTCCACTTTTTTCTTTTCATTGATATAAGAATATCTGCTACTCCTGTCTGTTCTCTGATCCACTCTGCTCGTTTTTTATCTCTTAGCATTACACTTATAATTTTTCTTTCCATTGCATACTGCATGCTCCTTAATTTCGTCTCTAAATTTTTAGTTAACCTCCATGTTTCTGCACTGTATGTTAGTACTGGGAGATTGCAGTGATTAAATAGTTTTTGCTTTAGTGGCAGTGGCAAGTTTCCAGTCATGATTTGGGAATGTCTCCCGAATGCGCTTCATCCCATTCCCATCCTTATTCTACAGAGGATTTTCTTGTTATGGGTAGGCGTCCCTGTTAATAACTGCACCAGATATACACGTATTCATTCACACATTCTAAGGGTTGATCGTTAATTTTAGATTGCTGTTCCTGAGCTGGACAGTTGAGCATAATTTTAGTCTTTTGCTTATTCGTATTTAGTCTTTTTTTAAGACATTCCCAGTTTAGGTCTTCAATCATGTTTTCAGTTCGTCATCGTCATTGCTGAAGGGCATAGCGTCGTATGCCAACTTTAGATTGCTGAGATATTCTCTATCTGTTTTAATTCCCTATTTCTCCTAGTCTAGATGCTTGAACACTTCTAGGCATGCAGTGAATAACATGGGAAAGATTGCATCTCCTTGTCTGACACTTCTCTTGATTGGGATTTTTCTGCTTCTGTCATGTGGGGATAGTGTGGCTGTGCAATCTTTGCAGATGTTACTTAGGCTTCGCACGTATACATCAGGTACCCCTTGTCGGCATAAAGCTTCTAGAACTGCTTGTATTTCTATGAAGTCAAATGCTTTCTCATAGTCTATAAAGGCCATATAAAAAGGTTTGTTGTATTCAGTAAACTTCTCAATTATTAAGCTGATAGCATGGCTGTGGTCCATTGTTGAGTAACCTTTCCTGAAACCAGCTTGTTCTCTTTGTTGGTTAAAGTCTAGTGTTTCTTTTATCCTAGCAGAAATTGCTTTCATAACTTAATTACTGGGAGTAGGCTGATTGGTTTGTTATTCTTTAACTCCTTTATGTCACCTTTTTGGGTTATGGTTATGGGTTTGTGTAAAAAAACTGACCCATTAACCAGTTTACATGGAATTTGCATCAAGTACAAGAACAAAAAGTACATTGATTGTCAAGCAGGTGTTATTTATCGCATACCGTTGTCCTGTAGTGGATGTTACATTGGACAAACAGGTTGTTGTGTAAATGAACGATTAAATGAGCATGATGATGTAAAAAGTTAGTAAGATGGGCTCGGATGGGTTTCTTGCACTCAATTTCCAAGAATGTGCATGCATGCCTCTTTTTGGGTTTGTCAAGAG
Organism: Hyalomma asiaticum; assembly: GCA_013339685.2. NCBI lineage: Eukaryota > Metazoa > Arthropoda > Arachnida > Ixodida > Ixodidae > Hyalomma > Hyalomma asiaticum. Next base: position 118,596,101 of record CM023484.1, read on the forward strand.
CAAGTGCAAAGTCATGCAGTTGATGATTGAAAGTGAGCAGATTGAATCTCACCGGAGTTCCTGCATCAGCAAAACCTCCATAACCGTATCCGACAAAGAACTTAGGTTCTTGTGCGTACTATAACAATACTGTCATCCTTGAATCTTGTTTCAGTGTGTTTATGTGGGTCATATGATGTCACATGTTACCCACAGGTGCTTTTGTTTGGGCTTGGTCGCGGAAATTAACATTTCATTTATTGTGTTCAATGTCTTTCCTTGTCTTCGGTGCACTCAAACTTTCCTTCAGTAGCAGGGCCAGCTGTCCACACTTGTGATGAGGGCAGGAAGAGCAAGATGACACGTGTCCAGACTGCTGGGACATTCAGTCTAAGGCTGAACTTCTTCTTGCAGGTGACACTGTTCGAGGCCAGGAGTGAGCATGCAGGTGATCCAGACACAGCCTATGACTGCCACTGGCCGCTTCCAGTATGGAGGTGGCCCCAAGTATGGAGGTTACGGAGGTGCTCGTGGCCAGGGAGTGCCTTACGGCTCCGTCGGGGGTCGACCTGGCATGGCCTCTATGCAGAGCATCGAGTTTGATGGCAAACGACTGCGCAAAGCAGTTGCCCGCAAGACTGTCGACTACAATGCAGCTGTTGTCGAGTACCTTGAGGTGTGTCTCACGTGCTGCATAGAGTCCAGATGCAGCAACATGAGCATGGATAAGGGCAGAAGCTCATTTTCAGGGGACACAGTGAGGGGGGGGCTCAGCATATGTGTGCTGCAAGTTTTAGAAATCGTATGGTACTAGATGCCTCAATATCTCTTCGTGTGTGTTTTAGCAACTTTGGAGGTTGTGAAAAAGTCTTAATGCATCGAAGTAGAGTGCTACGGTTGCCCTCAAAAGGCCATGACAGGGGTGAGACAGCATGCTCATATTGCAGTTTTGATACAATTCCGTTTTCCTGCTCCGAGGGGCTCCAAAAGCATGAAAATTGGGAAAATTGCTCCAAACTGCTCCATAACAGCCTGAAAAGCAAGTATTTTGGTGCTTACATCAGTTTCAGTGGGGGAAAAAAAATGGAGTTGTACAATGTGCATCGCATGATTGACTCTCGGGTGTCTGAGATTTGCTGCAGACACTTCGATTTTTGTGTCGGCGTACGTTGACATGAAAATCAAGACGTGCAACCAAGACATGAGGAAGCTATTATCTACGTGCAGTTGGAGTACCTTCCGCGATTAGTTGCCACCACAGTATTGCAGTGTTACAATAGAGGGCAGTGCGCTGGTGAAAAGCTCAGATGAGCTTCTTCGTAATGGTGTGGAGCTGGAAAATCTTGACAAAATCCAAAGTGACCAGACTCTCCTGACAAAAGAGAACACTAATTAACCTACAAGAAGTGGTAGGGATCCTTCAGAAGCTAAATAAGAAAATCTACAAAAAGTCAAATGATTGGCAAAATCATGTAAGTGCTCTTAACCAAAAGACTATTGCGTGTCGACAATTTTGGTGCAATGAGAACTTTTTTTTTTAATTTTGAGAAGTGTACTGATCCTTGGTTGTGGAAAAGATACTTGACTGCCTGGGCTGCTCCAAATTCAACTTTTTGAGCTCTTAAGACATCGCATTAACTGTTGTGAGCTGCCCAAATTAAGGTTCCTTTACTCCCATATGAACATTTTGCTGCTCCAAAAGCTGCTCCCAAGTCTGTTTCTACTGTCTCACCCCGGCCGTGACAGTCACGCTGTGGCATTGATAAGTGGCCTACTGCTCTCTCTGCTTTTTTTTTCCCCTCCAAAAAACCTGGGAGTGCAGGTTAGGAAACTCAACACAGAAATAACGAGTGTGGTGGATGCTTCTTTCTGCATAAAGTGTCTTAATTCCCAGTTTTAAAAGAAATCAGTTGTCATGTCATTTTGCAACAGAGCACAATTTTATGGCGTGATTTAACAAATGCTGTGAAGGTAGTCTCAGCGGCGCTGCGCTTGGCAGAATACATAAGAATGCTTTATTTGTAGTTTTCCTGTAGTTATCAGTGCAGCCGAAAATTGCACACTGGCTTCCTGTTGGCCTTTTGTTTGCTGACACCACAATATAAGAGAAGAAAAAACCGTGCAGGTTGTCCTACAGCACCCACAAATTGTAGGACCCAAGCATCAGCATGCATGCTCCAAACTGCCTTGCACAAAGCAGGAGAGGAGGAAGGCACAGGTTGCCAGGATGCTCCTCCTTGGCCAGCGAAAATGGTTCATAACATGGCCACGTTCCGGAGCATGCCCGCCTCTAGCCATTTTCACAAAGTTACACTGATCTATGCGGAAACATCCGTTGCAGTTTTTGGTATGCCAGCGGGCCCTTCCCTCTCCTGACAAAACCTGCGTGTGTGGTGCATTGCATGAAGTGCAACATGGCATCACACACAAGAACGTAATTAAATGAAAAATTACAAAATACAAGTTCTGTAGGGCCAAAGACTTAAAACTTGAAAGGGACTGTCTACCGTCTATCATCGATTTCCTGGTTTTTGTGGCTACTGAACGCACACTATGCAAAGTGTGTGAGCTTGCAATGGTATTGCTGGGGAGTAAAATGAGAGTAAAATGGTGCTCGTTGAACCCGAACCAAACCCATATTTTTTGCGGTTTGACACCCTGCTTGAAAAGAACGTTGTATTGAAGAATTGAAATGGTACGAGAATATTTTGATCATGCATGTGCATCCTTAGCCAAATTGGCTAGTAATGTATGAAAATATTCTAAATGAAATGAAAGTGAAAGACAAAAGGAAAGGCATGCTCATAACAAAGGTATCCAAGAGAGCAAACTATTTTGAGTATTTTACGTATTGTGGGCATTTACTATGCACTACTTCCTCATCTGTACATAATCATCATCATCCTGCTGTGGTTGAGCTTCATCTTCAGTGCCTCGGCATAATCATTATCGTGTGTGGGCCTTGGCTGGTTCGCTGCTGAGTGTGCGGACCTAATAAACGTCGTTGCTACCGAGACGTCATACTTGGTGGAGGTGGTTCTTCGATCCTCAGTCCTCTGTCCAGTCAGTCTCCCACCTGGAGCTTCGCTCGGGTCGCCGCTTGCGCTCACTGTCCGCCAGCATGGATCACGACTCCCCACCCTCCACTTCTGCCGCTACCGCTTCTGTGACACGTCAAGCCACACCTTACGTTGTCAGCAGCCACCAGCGTGACCCCCACCTCTTCGCTGGTCTTCGTGGGGAAGATGTCGAGGACTGGCTGGACGACTACGAGCGAGTCAGTTCTGCTAATCATTGGGACAACCCTCTCAAGCTCAGCCATGTCTCCTTCTACCTGACGGGCGTGGCGAAGACATGGTTCTTCAATCACGAGGTAGACTTGACTGACTGGCCTACATTTAAGGAGCATTTTCGCCAAGTCTTCGGTACACCGGCGGTTCGTTCAACAATCGCAAAGAAAACCCTCGATACTCGCCAGCAACAACCAGGCGAGTCTTACACATCGTACATTGAGGATGTTCTTGCCCTCTGCCGCCGTGTGAATGCATCTATATCGGAGTCGGACAAAGTACGCCACATCATAAAAGGCATCCGAACCGTCGCCTTCAATGCCCTGGCAGTCAAGAACCCAGCTACAACCGCTGACATCGTCACAACGTGTCAGCGCCTGGACGAACTCGAGTCTGTTCGCCTTCAGTCTGACGTCGGGGAAGTCGGGGAATATTCTACGACGGATCCACACCTGTGCGTCACGATACGGGCGATGATACGCGAGGAATTACAATCGATGGGCTTGACATCGCCATCGGTTTGTCGCAGTCAGGCCTTCTGGAACTGGCTTGCGTGAAGTCATCAGAGAGGAACTGGCGTCCTTGACCTGCACTTCGCACGTGCAGCCCTCAGTCTCTCGCCCCCTAGCACCGTACGCGCAAGTCGCTGGCTCCCCAACGGGCCACGCCAACCCAACGGTGTCTGTAACAACCTACGCGTCCGTTGCTGCGGCGTCTCCACCGAACATGCCGTTAACGCCGCCTGAACCTCCATCCGCACACCTCGCAGCACTGGCTCCCGGTGCACCGAGCCCTCTGTACTACCCGCCCTCCCCGTCCCACGTGCTATTATTGTGGTCATCGCGGGCATATATCACGTTTCTGCCGCAAACGACAACAGGGCGAGCGTCGGGGATACGATATACATGAACGCGACTTTTCAAGGGGAGCAGCTCCTGAGAACCGACGTTTCTCTTCTCCTCCGCGCCGTTCTCCCTCTTCACCCCCATCGACTCACGAACGAAGCACTTACCGTTCAGCCAGACGCCGCTCCCCTTCGCCGTTTCGCCGGTCCACGTCACCACTACGGCCCGTCTCACTCGCATCTAACGTTCGTCCGGAAAACTAAGTGATGCAGTTTTTGGAGGAAAAACTGCACACCTACACAGGACTGAAATTCCTCCAGCACGCCCGTCCAATGTTCTTTCAGTATTTGTCGAAAAGGTACACGTCGATGCTTTGGTGGACACAGGTGCGACCATTTCCGTTATTCACGCTGATTTATGTTCCCGTCTCAGAAAAGTCACGACACCGTACGATGGACCGACGTTAATTGCTGCTCAAGGGGACATGGTTCGCCCTTCTGCTGTTTGTACCGCACGTGTACAAATCGACGACATCGTGCACTATATATAGTTGGCTGTGCTGTCCCCGTGTTCGCATCAACCCGTGTTCGCATCAACTCATTTTGGGGTGGGACTTTCTCTCATCTGCTTCCGCGTCTATTTGTTGCGGGCAACGCGTCGTGCACCTTACCGACACCGACTACCTGCTTGGGGAAGACACTTACACGTCGTCACACCTGATCGCTGCTGAAGATACCGAACTCCTTCCCAGCCGACCACGACTCATTACCATTACGTCCAGAGACATTGACAAAGGTGACGTCTTGATTTCCCCGTCTTCCCGCTGCCTCGCGAAAGGCATCGCTTTTGCACCGGGTGTGGTCCGGTTTCACAATGGCAATGCGCTCGTCACCGCTACGAACTCAACGGCGGAAAAAATCCTGCTCCCACAAAGCACCACAGTGGCTTGCGTGGCCGAAACAGGGCCTGTTTGCGTTGTGCTGCTTAAACCTGCCACCTCCGGCGACTGTCTTCTTGGTGCCACCGCTTCTCCGTCTTCCCTTACTGCAGCCATTAGCAGTGACCTGACACCTTCACAAATGCAGCAGCTGCTGCTTTGTTAAAGAAATACCAGAATTATTTTGATGTATATTCGTCGACTTTGGGCCAAACAACCGTTGCAACGCATCGCATTCAGACAGATGGAACATGTATCGTGTGCCGTCGTCCGTACCGCGTGTCTCTGGCGGAGCGAAAAATCATAGAGGAAAACGTTGCCGACATGCTACAACAGAACGTGATCCGACCCTCAGCTAGCCCTTGGTCATCTCCCGTCGTTTTGGCACGGAAAAAAGACGGTTCGGTACGCTTCTGTGTAGATTACAGGGCCCTCAATAAGATTACTCGAAAGGACATATACCCCATGCCGCGAATTGACGATGCCCTTGATCCGCTTCAAGGAGCAGAATACTTTTCCAGCCTCACTCTGTTTTCTGGCTATTGGCAGATCCCCATGCACGAAGCTGACAAAGAGAAAACAGCGTTTTTCAACCCCAGATGGTCTTTTCGAATTCAACGTAATGCCTTTTGGGCTATGCAACGCACCTGCGACTTTTGAGCGCATGATTGACACCGTGCTGCGTGGCCTGAAATGGAAAACATGCCTGTGCTACCTGGACGACATTGTCATCTTTTCGTCGACGTTTCCTCAGCACTTGCAACGCTTGGAGGAAGTTCTAAAGTGCCTGGCCGACGCTGGTCTTCAGCTCAACACGAAAAAGTGTCGCTTCGCCAGCCGATCTATTAAGGTCTTGGGGCATGTTGTGAGTAAGGACGGTATCCGCCCTGACCCTGAGAAGATTTCGGCGGTCCTTCGCTTCCCTCGCCCCGAAAGACCCAAAGATTTGCGAAGCTTCCTTGGCCTTGCGTCATATTTCCGTCGATTTATCCGAAGCTTTGCCTCCATCGCTGCGCCACTGCACAAACTACTTGCGTCTGGTGTACCGTTTCTCTGGTCGCAAGAGTGTGAAGCAGCCTTTGAAACTTTGAAGGGCGCACTCACATCGGAGCCCGTGCTTTGCCATTTTGATGAGACGGCACCGACGCTCTTGCACACAGACGCTAGCGGCCGCGGCGTTGGAGCCATTCTTCTGCAACGCGACAACTCTTCGCGAGAGAGAGTGATTGCATATGCCAGCCGTGTACTCATCGACGCCGAGAAGAACTACACGATCACTGAGCAGGAGTGCCTAGCGGTGGTTTGGACCATACAAAAGTTTCGACCCTACTTGCACGGGCGTCATTTTACAATTGTTACAGACCACCACGCTTTATGCTGGCTCTCCTCGCTCAAGAACCTGACTGGACGCCTGGGCCGCTGGATTCTCCGACTGCAAGAATATGACTTTGACATTGTTCATAAGCCTGGAAAAACGCACCAAGACGCTGACGCTCTCTCTCGTTGCCCGCTTCCTGCGCAAACTCCCGAAACCTCGACAAATGTGTCGCACAGAAGCTGCTACCTCCATCTTCGAGGCTTCTTTCTTCAAATTTCCCGTCCCTCTCTCTACATCGTGCAGCGAAGAACTCATATCACGACTCGCCCAGTGTCGCCAGCGGGCTCGCATAAATACAGAAGCCAGACAACAAGACCGCAAGATCATTTATGACACATCCCATCAAGCTGCATCATTCCGATCTGGTGACGAGGTACTCCTGTTGACGCCCTTGCGCACTCCTGGTTTGTGCGAGAAGTTCCAGCCGAAATTCATCGGGCCATACATTGTACTGGAGCAGACATCACCTGTCAATTACCGTGTGACTCCGGTTGTCGCCCCAACAGATCGCCGTTGTCGCGGCACCGAGGTCGTCCACGTCTCCCGCATGAAACCTTTCATGCGGCGTTATCCGTCGCCGTGAGCTGTGGCCAGGATGGCCGCTTTCATGCGGGGGCGGAATAGTGTGGGCATTTACTACGCACTACTTCCTCATCTGCACATAATCATCATTATCGTGTGTGGGCCTTGGCTGGTTCGATGCTGAGTGTGCGGTCCTAATAAACGTCGTTGCTACCGAGACGTCATAGTATATATATATTCTTTCGCTTTTATCTTTGAACTGGTCCACTAGCAAAACTTGCTATGGTTCCACAGCCAGGCAGCATTACAATGTACACTTGGGATCAGAAGAAGCAGTCACTCATATTTGGCAAAAAAGGGCAGGATCATGGAGAACTGTGTACTGAGGATCCAGTAGGCTTCCAAGCCACGCTAAATCGCGAAACAGAACGCAAGCATAAATGGCAGTCGAATGCAGCTAACCACGACGCTGAGCTAGGGTGGCTAGCCAAGCTAACTCGAGAGGTTGTACGCAAGTGACAACGGTGAGCCGAGGAGGTGGCGTTGTGGGCAGAGCAGCGTCAATATGGCAATGATGGGAACACGTTCGCCAGGGCCAGCGCCTGCTTTCGGCGGGAGTTAAACACAATAAACCTCTCATTACACTCCACGACCGTGATTACGCAATCCACAATGTGTGGCATGTTAAATACAGTCGAACACGGATATATCGAACTCAAAGGGGATCGGGAATTAGTTCGATATATGAAAAATTCGATATAAGAAAATACAGGCCCCGAGAGCTTACCTGTAGGGGACCATCACCTACAATAGGCGCATTCAAGAATGACAACTAATTCCGCACACACGCCGCAACAGAATGTTTTATTTGCGTGAAAAAAAATCGCTTACCGTATTTACCCGCATAATTTGCGCCCTCGCATAATTTGCGCACCGCTAATATTTAGACAGCTTGGCAAAAAAAAAAAAACCCGCATATTTTGCGCTCCCCGTTCCCAGCTCGCCGGCGCGCACGCACGGACCAACAACCACGCGGCCGCGCCCCTCGCTGCGCAGGCGAGCGCAGTCATACGCAAAATGGGCTGGGTGTGCGATGCCCCTTTTTCCGATTCTTTTCTCCGGAAGCCCCCGAAGCCCAAAGTACGGTCGCTGGAATAAAAGCATGCGAGTGGGGGCGAAGAAAACGGCCGAAGCAGAGATCAAACGAGCCCGGCCTATCTCCGTCGCTCCGCTCCAAGGGCCGATGTGATAACATCACCCCGATCGGGACACCTGCCGTCGATGCGGGGAGGAAAGGCCTCTTGAATGAAAAAATGCCCACATACTACAGCATTGCTAATAACATATACTCGTCAATAGATCTCAGCATTGCATCCCCATCACTTCTGCCGCTACTCAAATGGAAGGTCATCAATAATCGCTATGGAAGTGACCACTTTCCAGTAATCCTGAGCACACCAATAGATAATGAAGGTCCTCCACATGTTCCCAGATGGCTGATAGACAAGGCCGACTGGGAGCAGTTTCGAAAGGCTACTCACCTAACCTGGTCTGATATGTGTGACTTAAGGAGGGACCCTGCGCTTTGAACTTTTTTCAAAACTCCTTGACCGATTTTGGTGAAACTTGCTGAGTTAATGCATATTTGTGTGCCGATTTCAAATATGCAATTATTTTCCTAATACAATATGTAGTTCTTACACTATCAGACATTTCATCTGTCCCTTTGGGAGGAAGATGTTTTCCTAAACTGAGTGAGTTACAGGGTAAATCAGCATATCATAATGATCCGGAATGAAAACTGTGTGTAGTAAAACAAGAATGGAAGTCCTAAACCCATTTGGTCAAAAGTTATGGCATGTCAAACATTCAAGAGTGAAATTCCAGCTGGACGTTAATACGTAAATGTTATTTTTATAAAATTTTCTTCAGAATAACTCTGTGCTATTTAGTCTTACTTCATTCTATACTAGTTTATCATCCTGGCAAAAAAAGAATTTTAGCAATAGCACATTTAGAACCCAAGATATTGCTCCTCCAAAACTGCAAAAGCACCAAAATAGCAATGAGAAAACGAGAAAAAACGGTTTACAAAGTGTTTACTGACACAAACTTTACGCGAAGCTTCCCAGTGCCATTCAGAATACTCCAGGTGCATTATCCGGATGCACAGAGGCCTTGAGGTTTTTTGTGACTGCTTTTCTGGGTTGCACTTCTGAGACCCTTCTGTGTGATGTGAGCTCCATGTCGCCGCAGTTGTCGCACAACACTGAGTTTCACCGCGAGACCGTACTCGCGATCGCCACGTACAAGCTTTACTGCACCTCGGCACCAGTAGCAACGCAGAGACTCGAAGAGATCGTTGACAGCGTCGAGGTCGACGATGGTGTACGGCGCTGCAGCTTCCGTAGTCGCCGTTTCCGGGGCACTTAGTCGGCTGAAGTTGTCGATCTTCCGCGTGCTCGCCAGCATCGGTGCAAGCCGCTCCATCGTAGCTTTCTCGCCGGCATGCATGTCCCGTGCCATGTCCTCTGTTACGAGCGCCGAATCTACCCTCACGCGACCAGTGTGAGAAAATGATAACGGTCTCGCGCTCGACTAAGCGGTCGCGCCGTTTTCATCCACGGCGTTGTTGTCTGCCGATGCTTCGTGAACGGCTGCCGTTTGCGTGGCGATGCCGCGCGATGTCACGTTATCACCGCGCGCTTTCCTCTTTCTTTGTTTCTGCCCGAACTGATTCAGCATGTGGTGCTTTGATGCCCCGCCAGGCATGATGAACTTCGCGAGAGATAAGCGCGAAGAGAACACGATGAAAGCGCAACGAAACGACCTCTGCAAAATGGCGGCTCGGCCAGGCGCGGCTCCGAGTCTCACTCAAGATGGCGGCGTGAAAACCAGGCACTTAGACCAACCAGAGCGCGCCGTTCGGATCACGTGCTATGGACTGACTAATAGCAACGCGTGTTGGGCCTAGTGTTTGCGAGCCGTTTTCTTGCTCGCGGAGTGTGCACAGGGTGGCTAAGCGAATAAAAAATAACGCCAGAAACGCGGGCTTTCCAACGGCACCAAAATGGCGGTGGCCGAGTGCGTAATTTTCGAGCTACGCGCGGTCAAAATCGAGGCAATTTGTCCCAATTTTGAGGGGCAACGTTCACGGAATCGCATATTTACAGCACAATAATGCAAGAAATATGCACTTTTGTGGATCCAAAATTTGGAGATAGGTGCGGAAACATGTCGGGAAGGCAAAAGTGAAGAGACTGAAAATGCGATTTTTTGACCAATTTTCGGTCTCTAAGAGCCGGGTCCCCCCTTAAGCATTGATGCAGCTGTAGACTACTTTACAGCTCTTATTATTGATGCTACGACCAAGTATATCCCACAAACTGGACTGTCCACCAAACGATGTGTCCCTTGGTGGAACAGTGAGTGTCGAAATGCACGCAAAAAGCAAAATAAACCATGGAAGCTCCTTCGGGACTCACCGACAGCCGAGAATCTTGACAGCTTCAAGAACATTAAATCTCAAGGCGCAGACAGGCTAGAAAAACGCGCAGACAGGCTAGAAGGGAGAGCTGGCAAAAATTTTTGTCCGGCATTAATTCATATACACAGGAGGCGAAAGTCTGGAACAGGGTCAGCAAGGTAATAGGACGACAAGCACATTCACTTCCTCTAATAAACACGCAAGGTGATAGCTTGGAAGACCAGGCGACCGCTCTCGGCGCACACTTCGAACAGGTCTCCAGCTCGTCTCATTATACCGCAGCATTCCTACGGTATAAAACAACGATCGAAAAACAAAAACTAGAGCGGAAATCCACAATGCACGAGGCATACAATGAACCGTTCGTCTTAGCTGAGCTGCAAGCATCGCTAAACTGCTGTAATAAATCCGCCCCAGGCTCTGACCGAATAGTATACGAAATGTTGAAACACCTGCCCCCTGAAACTCAAAAAGCCCTCCTTTCCTTGTATAATGCTGTCTGGTTTTCCGGTGAGATCCCTTCTGCCTGGAAAGAAGCCATAATTATTCCGATTCTAAAACAGGGCAAGGACCCTTCCTCAGCTTCAAGCTACAGGCCCATAGCGCTAACCAGCTGTATTTGCAAAGTTTTTGAAAAAATGATAAACAGGTGACTAATGCACTTCCTTGAGATAAACAGTCTACTTGACCCACACCAGTGCGGGTTTCGAGAGGCGAAATCCACCACTGACCACCTTCTACGTATCGAGGCGCAGATTCGTGACGCTTTCGCTCATAAGCAATTTTTTCTTTCTGTGTTCCTCGATATGGAGAAGGCTTATGACACTACATGGCGCTTTGGCATATTGCGAGACCTTTCAAACTTAGGTGTACGGGGTAGAATGTTCACAATAATCGAAAGCTACCTTTCCAATCGGACATTCCGTGTTCGAGTAAGCACTGTTCTCTCCCGAACATTTGTGCAAGAAACAGGAGTTCCACAAGGTGGTGTACTAAGCTGTACGCTTTTTATTGTCAAAATGAACTCCTTGTGCTTGTCCATCCCACGCAATATGTTCTATTGCGTATATGTCGATGACGTACAGCTCGGCTTCAAATCGTGCAACCTCCCGATGTGTGAACGGCAGGTTCAGTTAGGATTGAATAAGGTATCTAAATGGGCACACGAAAATGGATTTAAATTGAACCCACAAAAGAGCACCTGCGTCTTATTCTCCAGAAAGAGGGGCCTTCATCCCAATCCTGGCATCGACCTGGACGGTCAGCGTTTATCCTTAAACGCTGAGCATAAGTTCCTAGGACTATTATTAGACATCAAACTTGCTTTCATACCGCACATAAACTATATAAAAAACAAGTGCTTAAAAACCATGAATATTCTGAAAGTGTTGTCAAGGACCACATGGGGTAGTGACAAGAAATGCCTTCTCAATCTTTATAAAAGTCTCATTCGCACTCGTCTAGACTACGGAGCCGTTGTTTACCAGTCTGCGGCACCAAGCGCCTTGAAGATGCTGGACCCCGTGCATCCGCCTTTCTACGGGTGCTCTTCGCACTAGCCCCGTAGAAAGCCTGTACGTAGAATCCAATGAGTGGTCGCTCCACCTGCAGAGATGCTACCATGTCTTTTGTATACTATCTTAAGGTGAACGCAGACAGGGAACACCCATTTTACGCGACAGTCAATGATTTGTCCAGTTCTGCCTTGTTCGACAACCGTCCTTTGTTGAGGCAGCCCTATTCGCTCCGTGTGAGGGGCCTCGCTGAGGAAACGGACGTGCCACTTGTTGAACACCGCCTGATGGCTCCCGCTGCATACCTACCGCCGTGGCAGTGGCAGCCTATAGACTGCGATATATCTTTCGTGGAAGTTACAAAGCACGCGCCTATTGCACACATCCGTACACACTTCCTCGAACTCGAACACAAATACAGTTGTCCAGAATTTTTCACTGATGCCTCAAAGACTCACACTTCTGTGTCCTATGCAGCGGTCGGTCCATCTTTTTCAGATGCCGGTACCCTGCATCCTAATACAAGCATCTTCACAGCAGAAGCTTATGGGATACTGGCGGCCGTGAAACACATCAAACAACTAAAACTACAAAAGGCAATAATATGCACTGATTCTCACAGCGTGGTAAAAGCCCTGAAAACACTGAAAAGACACAAAAACCCCGTCCTTGTGTCGCTGTACACACTTTTATGCACACTATACACGGTCAAACAGCATGTCGTAGTATGATGGGTCCCAGGGCACCGCGAGATACAAGGAAATGTGTTGGCGGACCGGCTAGCTGCATCCGCCAACGAAAACACTGCCAATACATCAATAGCTATCCCTGCCCTTGACTTGAAACCGTTCCTCAAACGAAAGCTCAGGGCCTATTGGCAGAGCACATGGGATACACGCACAGAGAATAAACTGCACGTTATTAAGCCCCAACTTGGCCACTGGCCACCAGTATCAAAGCACACCGCACAGAAGTTATACTTACCAGGCTCAGAACAGGACATACGCACACTACACACTCGTACCTTTTATCCGGTGGCGACCCACCTGTGTGTGAGAGATGTGGCGAAGCACTAACCGTGCTTCACATTTTAATAGAGTGTAAAAAGTTAGACACGCTCAGAAAACAACACTTCCCATTACACTACCGACCGACAGCAAATACCATTTCACCCATCAATGTTCGTCGGTAGGGAACACCAAGCATTGTTTGCATTTTTTGAAGACGTCCGTACCTTTCATGTAATATACCCAGGCAATCCGTAGCGCGACCTCTGAAGAGAGGTCGCTGCTGCGGTGGATACATCAAAGAATGCACCTGCCTCACGGCCCTTGGGCCCAAGGGCGTGGATAAGGCACTGGTGCTGTTGCCATATATATTCACCATAGTTTTATTATCGCGACCACTCGCAATTCTTTATCAAAGATCTGTACACTTCAAGTCACTGTCATAATTTTATTTCTTATGTATTTTACCCGCCTTCGGGCGCGGAATTTTTAAGGCCCTTATACAGCCACTTATCATAATCATGGTCCACATCTCTTGACTCACTACCTGGCGCTCTTTGGCCATCAAATGGCCCTTGCGCCATTAAACACCACTCATCATCATCATACTGCTTACTGCAGTGCCCCCTGAGATGAAAGATTGGTTATTATGCAGCTGCAAGAAGATCCCATGGGCAATCATGGTAGCGAGTGGGCTTCACAAAGGCATTGCGTTGCATAGGGAGGGCGCAATGAATCTCCGCGAAGAGTGGCACAAATAAACAAGGAGCGGTAGGAGGAAAAACGCTGTGGCAGCAATGCATCGCAGGCACGCACTGTGAAGGGTAGGAGCCAAGGCAGTGGAGACTGTTCGTCGGTTGGGAGTGCTCTGCACCGAACGCGCACGTCAAGCCCATGTTACTGCAGTTTGTCTTCAGTTCCATTTTTATTTTTTGCTTTCAGGAGTGGGACAGTTGTGTCATTGCAAGGAGTAGATATCACACACGCAGCCATCTGTCGCTTTGAAAGCTCTAGAACTTTGACACAGTTGCAGAAACTTTAGCCCGCACCCCATAACCGTATTGTCAAGGGCAAGCTTCCTGTGAGGTGTGCCACCCGCGATGCCGCAGGCTACAAGTAGGGTGCAGCGGCCAACTGTGGTTTGTCACAGACTCAACGAAGGCTTTGTGGTGGCCGCATTTAAAACGGGGATAAATGGCATCGACAACGAAAGGGGGGGTATGGATGGCAGGTGCACCACTTGAATAATGGTATGTGGTCGCTGTGTTTATGAGATAATGCATGCAGCTGAAAAAACAAAGGGTAGCAAGCAGTGTGTGGTAATCTGCTGTCATTTCTGTGCAGTCCGATTCCAGTGGGAAGTTTGCACAAACGAAGTTGCTAGGGTGCTTTTTTTCCTGTGTCTTTTGTTGGCACATCTGGACCCCTAGTTTAAATATTTTAAATATCCAGGATTTTAAGTGAAGCTGCAAGATACAAATGGGTTGGTGCTCATTTTTCATTTTGTATCCGGAATTTTATGTTTGTAGAAGCGCACCCTGGTCACATGCCTTGATTCTTTGATATGTGAGGCTGTTTGCTCAACGCTTTTGTGCATGTGCCTTCGGAAAACGTACTTTTTTTTTGTGATACAGTAGAACCTTGTTATAACGAACCCAGATATAACAAACTACTGCATATAACGAAGCAATTGCAGTTCCCCTTGAAATTCCCATAAATGAAATGGATATTGGCTATAACTAACTAATGGTTATAAGAAAGCAATTATGGCTCCCCTTCAACTTCGTTATAACGAGGTTTTACTGATCTTCAATTCCGGCAGCTTATGTTATAAACAGTCTAAGTGATAGTGCAAAACAGACAAGTCACGTGGGCGACAATGCAACACGGTGCTTGTGTTCACTTGACTGCACCATGTGTAATGATGACACACCTAGGCTAAACTGACTGTATGCCTTGGACTTGAAAGGGAGACGAGGGGGCTGTATACAGTTAAGCCTGCCGATAACGTACCTCGACATAATAAATTTGTCACTTCCCTGTTGCAACTCCATAGAAGAACGTGTGCTTGTAACCTCTGTATAACGAAGTGGCAGCTGGAGACACACTTGGTACAGCAAATTCCCTCTGCCATCAACCGAGTAATTTAGCCCCAAATATCGAATTTTAATGCTAGCGACGGCTGAATCCGCTCCCGCGGCTACCATATTGACGATGCAGTGTAAAGTGATCTCATCGCGAATGGCATGCTCGCAGCCGGTGCAGCAACTTCGTTTCTGCACAGTGCTGCCAGCGACACATCAGGTGGGAAAGCGCTTGTCCGTGCGAGCCCCACTTCCTCCGCACCTCCCCTGTGTCACTCTAGCTGTCAGCATTATTCTCGCCACTGTGTCCTTCTCTCCAACCCTCATATTGCGTGCTGCCACCACAACCACTGCAGCTTTCTATGTCTTTTTCTTTTTAATCATTGTGCCGTTCAAGTTCCTCATTTTTTTTTCACACGGTACGCATGCATGTGAGTCGACTCCCATATCGACGCATTCAGTCATTTAGGTGTAGCATTGCAAGGTTGAGTGCCTCAACAGATAAGTGGGCCACCTATCACTCAGGAGCTCGTCTTTCATTGTGCTCAAACAGAGCAGCCCTGGACTGTGTGCAGTTTTGCGGGATTTTTAAAAATATTTTTGTACGCAACTGTGTCGTCCCTAGTGAGGAGATGTCAGATGAATGTCCAATATCACGGTGACACCAACAAATTGATGGAGGTTGATTCGAGCTATACTTTCCACGTTTTTGCCGCGAAATGTACGTGTTCTGGGCTAGGTGTACCTGCAGTTGCCCCTTTGTTTCTTTTGCACGTTTCTTATTCGTGCTGAAACTACATATGACTCTCTTTTTTCGGGCATTTATCAATTTAGTTTATCCAGGTTTAACTGTAGAGCTTCATCGGTAAAGTGCACTTACTATATCTCCACCACGTGGAGTATCTTGTACACTGCTTACTTTTTTCCTGCCCTACATGCATATTTGATACTTGTCACTTAAATTAATATTCATCAGCAGACCTGACATTTTTTCATCTATCTGTGGTACTGCTCACACATCGCGCATGCATTCACCTTGCGCAACGGCACTGCATGCTTTGTAGTGTGGTGAAATGAAGCTGAGCCTTCTGTGCAGTTCGTCCGTTGTCTATAAATATACTGCTGTGTAGGTGAGCTGGTTAGTGAACATCTTCGTGTGATATCTGGGAGATAAGAATAATGTGGAGCACACCACGTCTCACAGTTCTCCCAATCTCGGCGTTTAGATTAACAAGGCACGAGTCGCTGCTCAAGGGCAAGTTGTTCCACGAACTGTGGCAGTGCACTGGCGGCGACTCTTTGCACATCTTCCATTGTTTTGGCTGAACGTAGGGCAAAGCACTGTTCCACAAGCAAGCTTTGGGACAGTGGGACCACAACACCAAAATCGGGACGTGTCTCGCCTCAGTCAGGATTGGGTGGTGGGCCAGTGAAAGCAGTGCATCCCCAGCATGAAACTTTGTGTCTCGGCATGTTGTGTTTGCCTCTAGAAGTGTTTCTCTTCCTTAACATTTTGCCCCAATGTGTTGTGTGCAGAATCGCATCTGGCAGAGAGACTATCGGGATGCAAGGGCCCTGCAACCGGATTCGGGATACTACACAAGGGTGAGTGGCCTGGGTTAAACTGGGGAGATGTTCACAAGGGTTGCTCACTGCCTTAAAAAGCAGCAACACACAGTGCGCAGTGCAGTGAAACTTTTTTTGCATTTCCCATCGTTTACAGTAAAATCTCAGTGGCACGAATTAGATGATGTTGTGGGAAATATCTCTGTCATCCAAAATTCGCATAATTAAAATATACGTGAGGTCAACAAAATATTACTTCTGTTGTGGCATGAAGAAATCCTGATATCCGTTAGCATTTTCTTCTTGCCCATGCTGTCAACAATCACCTTTTGCGAGGCGTAAATGTTCGCGGACAGTCGAACCTCTTTAATTTGAAGCTCATAATTGGTTTTGCAAAGATACGGATAGGGGAAAACTCTCGTCAGTTTGAACCTGAAACATGCACCACGGCTGATTCGAACAAAATTGTTCCGCTGCATGCACTATTTTTCCTGCAGTTTCAAGCAGAAAGACGAAATATGCCACGAGCTGCCACAGCTTGGCGGAAGTAATGTGACCTCACCTCGTGCACTTGTGGGGACACAATTTTCTTTTTTTTTTCTGTCATGGGCTCTAGCTTTTTTTTTTTTCACTAAAGACTTAAAGACGACGTCAGTAGGTGGAACCAGCCTGGCAGGGAGAGAGCATGCTTGCGAATGGCGCATCAGAATCGGACAACTAGCCCACCCGCATCTGTTCACATTGTTTGACTTGTCCGTTGCTATGGGGATGAGACGGCACCGCCCGGAAGCATGTCCGGAAGCACCGCCCGGAAGCAGAAATGTTACTCGATCGAAGTTGGGATGTTTTGGTGTGTTTCGCCGGTGCACAGACTGCTGCGGCTCGCTATATATATGATTTGAGGTAATTTTACGATTAATTAGGTGCTGATAATTATAGAATGGGTAGCTTATTATACACTGAGCCCAAATATGCGGTTTTACAAAAATCACGTTTGCCGCAATTTTTCGACTTTGAAGGGCCGCGTCCCCCTTAAGTTTGCGGCACAGCTGCGTTAGCTTTGAGGTTAGCTTTCAGCCATTAACGAAATTTCGTTACATTCAAAGTCCGCCGAAATTTAGTTATATGGAGGCTAAATATACATGGTTGTGATGTTTAGGACGGTTTGGGCACTTCTGTTAGTGTGCAGTGGTGCAAAAAACAGACAGGGAGGCTGTTTTTAAACATTTATATGACAAATTGTAAAATAACTAAAAGAAGTGTGGTGTGGCTGTTGTCTGAACATACACCACGGCAAGTGGGAAAAGAAACGGGTGAAAGGAGTCCCGTGCTCCAAGTCTCACTGTTCCTCAGCAGCGGTAGCGGCGTCCAGGAGATGCCTGGACCAGCGCGGGCTCGACTTCTGCCTCGGCCGTCTTGTTCAACACCCACGCGTATCAGTTGTACGTGGCGGTCCCTTCCAGCACAGCACCGTTTGTTCCGTGCCGAAATGCTGCTCAACACAGCTGCGGTGCTGCAGCTCGGCAATTGGCATTCCTCGCCTCACCCGTGACACCACCAGGCACAGCTTGGGTGCAGTAATCAGGAACCTGCGGCCCGTGTTCGAGCCTAGAACACCGCCGGGCACGGCTCGACACCGCTCGGTGGCCCTTGATCCAGCCAGTGGTCCGAACACTGGCACCTGGGACCTCAAAACCTCGGCCACCCTGGACCTCGCCCGGATCTGCGGTCCTGCGTACCTTGTCACGCACCAGGTACCACCCGGTAGAACCCCTCGCTTGTCCAGGAGCCCGGGACTGCACTGCGCCTGGTCCAAATTCTGCGAGCCCTCGTCGTGCTACCACGCTTTTCTTTCTCCTTTCTCCGTGCTGGGTGGTTTGCGCCAACGTTTCCGTGGTATTTACACATGACAGTGGTATTTACATATGACAATGATGTTCTATGGGCGCGAAGTTACAGAAACTAAGCTACTTTGTAACATAGAGGATTTCGCTAAATTGAAGTTCGTTAGATCGAGGTTTAAGGGGGGATGTGGCAGTGGGAATGCTCAATTTGTTCAAAATTTTCCCTTTCTTGATTGATTTTTTTTTTTTTTCATGATCCTCCGACCTTCTTTTATCTCGCGGTGGAATATTATAATGAAATATGAGGTAGCAGCCGAGAAAATGGCACTTTATCTGCGTTGTCAGGACCAATTTTTCATACGTGGTACGCCTCGCATATCTCCCTTGCTTTGCTGTTGCGACATCGACATAATACAGTCGACGTCCGATTTCCCGGACCCTCAAGGGACCGCGAAAACGTCCGGAAAATCGGGCAGTCCGGAAAAACGAATGCACGTGAAAACGCACCTTTTTGGTAGGTATTTTTCGCTAACGGAGAGGGTCACGGCCGGAGTACAAGATTCCCATTGCAATTCAGCCAATGCATCGTTTAGGTGGCTCTGAAAAGAGCCGTTTATATAAAAAAAAACAAAAAGAATATGACGTGGCCGGCGCTACCTCATAGGTCAGCACTTGGGCGCAAAGAAGTCGCTTATTTTCTTGTGCACGGCGTGCCGCTTGCCCGCGAACATGTCTGCCTCAATTTCATTCAACGTCATGTTGCCGCTGTACACCGATGACTGTGTCATCAGTGCTCGCGTCAACTCCGAGCTCGTTGGCTGTGTAGGAGCTGGCTCTTCGTTCTCGGTGTCGGAGTCGTTGGAATCCTCCGTAACTTGACGAATTATTTCATCATCCGTCAACTCCGCACATAGCTCGAGGTCTTTGTCAGCGTCGGTGAAGCCCTCAAAGGTCTGCCGGCGTGTCGATTCCGTCTGGAATTGACACGCCGGCAGCGCGCAGATCGTCGAAGGCAACGTCCACGGATGGCAGTTCGTCACACATGCTGTCCACTTGGGGCGAGACGGCCGCCTCGGCGTCGAGTGTGAAGCCCGCGTGGCGAAAACAGTTCCGCAGAGTCTCTTGCGTAACCGCCTTCCACGATTCCGCTAGCATGCCGACGGCAGACCTGAGGTCAACAGCGTAGCTTTTCTCGCTGTCGGAGCAGAGCACCATGCGGCTGAGCACGCGTGATTTGTAATGATGCTTCAAGTTACGAATCACGCCTTGGTCCATCGGCTGCAGGATTGCTGTGGTGTTCGGCGGCAGAAATTCAATCTGTACAGCCTTTAGGTCCTTGATGTGGCCATGCGCAGCGCAGTTATCCACAAACAGCAGAACTCTTCGATTTTGCTGCTCGAACCTTCTGTCCAGCTTGTGCACGTACGCTTCGAATAGCTGCTGCGTTACCCACGCCTTCTTGTTAGCTTCATAGAGAACAGGCAGAGTTACTGCCCCCTTGAAACATCTTGGATGCTTCGACTTGCCTATTACAAGTAACGGAAGCTTCTCGCTGCCTGACATGTTGCTGCCAACGAGGACAGTGAGCCGCTCCTTGCTGCGCTTGCCGCCGTGGCAGGGGTCACCAGCAAATGCAAGCGTTTTCTCTGGCAGCAGCTTGTAAAACAGTCCAGTTTCGTCGCAGTGTAAAATATCATTAGGTGGAAACTGCTGAAGCAAGGACTTCAGCTTTCCATCCCGATATTCGGCGACAACGGAATCGTCGACGGCGCCGCTTTCTCCGCACATCTTCTTGAACTTCAAGTCATTTCGGTTCTTGAAATTGTGAGGCCATCCATCGCTGAACTTGAAGTCCTTCACGTTCATCTGAAGCGTGAAAACCTCCGCCTTCTGCTTCAGGATGTCGCCTGACACCGGGATTTTCTTAGCGATCATGGCACTGAGCCACACGAGGAGCGCTTCCTCGAGCTGCGGGTAAACACTGTGACTCGCATTCTTCTTTCCAGCCCCGGTTGATTTGGCAGCCACTTCCAAGATCTTCACGTTGTTTTTGATGAAGTCCGATACAGTTTGCTTCGAAATTCCGAACTCCCTCCCCACCTCTGTCTGCGACCGACCGCTTTGGACTTGTTTAATGATGGCGGCTTTCTTCTCCACCGTGAGCCTACGAGGGGGCTTTGTGCGCTTCGAAGGCGCGGACGAAGACGAAGGAGCAGTCGGTGCCATCGCTGTAAACGGCGAATCCGCTCGACGAAAAGCGCAGCATGAAACAGCTAGGAACTCGGTGGATGCTGAAGGTCGGGAAAGGTGATCACTGAAGATAGCGCGCAGCAGCAAACGATCAACCGCAGACACGACCGCAGAGCTGGCAGAGCTGACAAAAAAACACGTGAACGAACACAGTAAGGTTTGGCTACGGCTGGCAACGGATTGACACGTGCGGTTTCGAGGTTACGGCAGCGGCGGCGCGGTGCTGCTGGCCACACCTGCGATGTGAGTATGGTGAGTTCGAGGATATGAAAACAACCAAAATGGCGGCGTCGGTGGTGATTTTGGGTCGGCGGTTAACAGTAAAAGTCCGGGAAATCGGATGGCGAAGGCTATAAGCGTCCGGAATTTCGGACTTTTTAATACATTGACTCTATGGGGAACTTGACGGTGCCACAGATGAGTCCGGGAAATCGGGCATGTCTGGAATTTCGGGCGTCCGGGAAATCGGACGTCGACTGTATCCTGGTCTCACTTAAAAGTGGCTTACATGTGCAAACTGCACAGTGATCGGGAAGGTGCCCACGCCTATTGTTAATAATTGACAATTCATGCTTGGTCCTGATTGTGTAAGTGACACATCAATATCTCTATGTAACAGTGAAATGAAGTTTTTAGACAACCATAGTTAGGAAGTGGGTTGTGTCGCGCAGGCGTAGTGGCGGAAGTTTTCGTGTATTTATGTGGTGTGCGTGAAATAAAATTCAGTTGCAAGTCTGCACCCGTGTCTGTGTCTGGTTTATGTGGTCGTTGGTTTTTCCGTGCAGTTCCTTTTCTTTTGTGCACCAACTCGCCCAACAACAAGTTCTTCTAAAATGCACAGCCAAAGCAGCAGATACACAGCGCCAGCAGCAAAGGTGCTTCCATGGTCAGTGTAAACGAGCTCACTATGAACATTCAGCTGCTCAAATTTTGTACAGAGCAGTGAATAAAAACTTACTAAAGTAGCACCGGTACTCACAGTATTATAGTCGAACCCCGCTTCAGTGAAATTTTTGGTCCAATAAAAAATTCTTCGTTCCCCATGAGCAGTCCATAGAAGTCCAATATGCTCGCCACAACGGACACATTTTCTGTGCCGTTTCACTTGAACGAAATTTGACATGCGATTCCAGGCTCGAAAATTCGATTTTCTGTGCAGTAAAGATAATCCCAAACGTATTGGGGCATTTCAGACGATAAAGATAAATCTACAAATTCAAAATCGCATGTTGGCACGATAGAAACGGCCGTTCTTGACTGCGTGGTTGACTGAGTATGAGGGTTGCCATTGCTCGATAGCGACGGCAATGTCCTACCAGGCACCCCTTACAGTCCTTTGCCTGACGAAAGACTGGCTGTGAGTTTCCTCTCTGCTTGGGAAGCAAGCGACGATAGCCCATGCATACGGTGCGACGGAAGTGGCCGAGTCATTTCATCTATGCTTCAGCCGCACTTGTCCCCAGCGCTTGATGCGTAGGCGTTATCTATTTGGGCTTAGTGCAGAACAATGGCGACTGCAAAAACCCGCTAACAATGTCTATATACCCGACACGCCCAGTTGACAACTTTTTTTTTTTGTGGTCCAGGCACCTCTTTTGCGCACCTATTTACCGATAAAACCTGTCCAAATCCTGTATGTGCATAAGAATCAAGTGCGAACGAACATGACACCGTTACCATATTGCCTTTGGCATAAAATGGCCGCCTCCTAGGCGCTTCAGGCGATGGCGAATGGTCACTGGCGGAAAAACGAACTAGTGGAGTGGCGGTCTTTGGCACGCATAGTTTCTGTAGTTTCTAGGTCACCGCTGGTCCCGCGCATAACGACGCCACGCACATGATGCGCAGGCCAGTGATACTCGCCGGGCCGGCTTGGCTACCTTGCAGCCAACCAAAGTCGCTTTGTCACCGATGCAATCTCTGAGACACCCAGCCGCAGCAGCTTTCGGTAGCGTTCGCGGGTGCTTGCAAAGGAAGAATAGATGTTTGCCAACACAGTATGGACAGTGGCTCATCATCGCATTTCTCCCTCATATCTATGCTGAACCTCTCAATCGTGCCCACTGCATGACGTCCGAGATTGCATTGCGGCAATCTCGGAGACCACGCCCCAACCATGCTTAGGCTCAGCTCAGTCGGGAGTACCAACAAAAGGGAAGGCCAAACCATTCAAATGCGAGAAGCGGCTCTAGGACAAAAAAAGAAAAAGAAATAAAAGGAAATGGGCAGCAGCGCAGGCCGCAAACGAAATGTACGGAGCGCCTTGGTCCACACGGCTATGTGTGTCGCAGCCTGGTGTCCCACACAAGCGGCTCGTTAAAAACGGCACGAACCATTGCAAATTGATGACACGTCGTCTGCTAGTAGAGGAGCGTTGCCGGAACGCACGCACCAACTCCCTTCCATTGACAACCCACCTTTCACGTACTCCACGCAGAATGCCGGGGGACAGAATGCCCGTTACATTGCAAACTAGCACCACATGTCGTCTGCTGAGCAGAGAGCGTCGACGGAATGGGTGCGCTAGCGACTGCACTTCTCCTTCAACATCGAGCTTTCTGGAAGCTATATTTGTCCCTGGTGATCTGATATAAGTATTGTTACGGCCGAGGACACAAAAAATCTTGTTGCTCAACACCAAGCCGTAGTACGACGACCTTTGGAAGAAAAAAAATCGTAGGAAAACGTGAGTAACTCGGTTCTAAAGCTACTGGCAGCCCTGCGACCGGAGCTTCTATCACCCCAAGGCGCCGCGCCGCGATTGGCGCTCCCGTCGGCGGAAAGTTACAAGTGCTCCATCCCCATACTTTTGCATTGAATTTTCAAGGGGATTTTTCAATGGTTCGATATAGCCAATAATTTGATATATCCGGTATCAACTTATCGAATGTGCAGGGAGGAAATGTTCAGCATACAGTTAAACCTGCTTATCAGGAACCTCCATATAACGAATTCCTGGATTTTTTGATTCCCCACCATTACCCCATAGAAGCACATGTATTTGAGACCTCTGTGTAACGAAGTGTCAGCGGGAGACTCCCTCAAAATAACGAATTTTCTCCGCCGACACTAGAGATTTTGCCCCAAATTTTGTCACTTTCGCACGAGCAACAACCGAAAGCACCTTCTCCGCCGCTGCGGAATGCGAAGTGCCAGTGTCGCGCTTGGCACGCTTGAAGGCACGGCGACTGCAAGGTGGTCCTGCATCCCTCGACCTGGCGATCTTGCCGCTGCGGGCGTGTCCTTTCCCCCTCACTTTAAACCTCATCCCGCGCTTGCTACAGCTGGCTGAGCCCGCCAAGCCGGCACCGTCCTTTTCCATTTGTGTTGCTGAGCCGCGCTGACTTAGAGAAAAAAAACGTGCTTTCTTTTTTTTTTTCCAACGTGCTGGCAGCGCCGCTCTTTAGTGACTGCGCAAGTCCCTGCTCTTCACTTCGCTAACCTGACACTAGGTGACAGCGCCTGTTAGGCCTAGCTCGCGGGCGGCGCACCTCGTGGGAAGCTTGCCCTTGACAACAGAGAGATCAGGTGCACAGGAAATTGCGCTCACGGGGTGATTCAAGGGCAGTGCGCGTGAAATGATTAAAAAAAAAATGCCGCCCGCATCTTCCCACGGGGGCAACTCGAGTAAATGCGTCGCAGAGTGGGAGGGGTATCGCGTGAATGTTGCGTAATTGGGTATGGTTTGGGAATGCTTAATTGTTATTTCGTCTTTATTATTCTTATTTATTGAATGAAGGAGAAGCGAAGGCAAGGAGTGTAAAGTTAAAGTGTGTCTTTATTGCTTGGTGCCGTCGTTGTATTGGACGGCGCCAAGGTGGGCGCTTGCGTCCACGAGCAGCGTCCGGAGTCGCGTATCTTTGACGACGTTTGCACGCCGCTTCTCGCTCACGTACCTGGGGTCTTAAAGCTCGCTGCTCACGTTTCGCCGCTGTTTCTCGTGCACGAAGTTCGGAATCCGCAGCTCGGCGTTGCCGTTTCGCAGAAGCGTCGCGCTGCCCGAGTGATGGATTGAATTCTGAATGCACGCTCCGCCACTTATATACACACCACCCGCGTTCGAGGGAGAGGAGTACGGGGGAGAGGTCTGCACCCCCACTGCGCATGCTCGGCTTGCTGAACGCCCGGTGGGTCGGCACGAGACGAGCCGAGCATGCGCAGTGGGGGTGTTGATGGCGCCGCCGACGCCGAAGCGCGACATCGTGCAACTAAGAAATGCTCTGCATTTAAAAAAATAAATTAAAGGCATACATTGCAGCGGTAAACCGGAGGACACGGGCGCGCGTTCCGTGCTGAGCGTTTGCAGCAGACAAACGGCCGTAACCGCATCCTCCGTCTTGGAAATCCTATCCCCAGAGGGTGCGTGTGTCGCGGCCTTTTTTTTTTTCTTCCCTCCACTCATTGTTCATTCGATCCGCGCTCCTTCCTCGTCCACGGCAATGGACCTGTCCCTGTTTGTCAACAATGTGACGTCACACAGAGCATCGTCATCAACATCGAGGCAGACCAGTTTCGCAGTGGTTGGCAAAAAGCTCCGGCGGCTCCAGCAGTTTGCTCGGACTTTACACGCGATTGCACTGTCCCTTCCCGAGGTTGCGCGCCGGCGGTTTGTCAAAAAGAAGCTGCAAGTTCGTGGAATGCATTATCCACAGCCCTAAACCATTTCGGAATGGAAGAAAGACCCTAAAACCTTGACCAAACATTCGGCTCTGTGTGTACCTCGCTAGCATGCCTGGCCCGTACAATGCAGAGGCCATGGAGCATTACTGATCGCTCTAAACATACGGCTTAGTGAAAGGCCACGTGCATCTAGTGCTTGTCTCGAACTGGGGCACCAACGCTTTCCATCGACTGCTGTCATTCGGAAATCCAGAGGAAAAAAAGATAAACGATGCCGCTGCCTTATTAATTTTATCGTGCGTTTGGCACATCCTGCAGCGCAAAAGCTAACCACCATGTTAAAGTGGCCAGGAAACGCACACAAAAACCAGTACGCACACAATCC
Source organism: Hyalomma asiaticum (assembly GCA_013339685.2). NCBI lineage: Eukaryota > Metazoa > Arthropoda > Arachnida > Ixodida > Ixodidae > Hyalomma > Hyalomma asiaticum. The sequence continues at coordinate 118,621,809 of CM023484.1, forward strand.
ATCCGTACAGCATCACGGAACCACGCCGAACACTGCAGTCTTTTGCCAACCAGGCCTGGAATGAATGTTTTTCAAAGCAGACACCGTCACGAAGAACCACCGTCATGCTCTACGAGCTGCAAGCAGCGTCCGCACTGTGCACTGTACCAGCATGGCCGGTTGAGTTGTAGTGCTCATTTGCATTTCCTTCTGTTCTTTCTGCTCAGGAACTAAACTTGTATACGGTCGAAAACAGGCGAGACTGGTACTGCCTATCGCATCCGAAAACGCAAGCAAAATTTTCCTTTGGAGTGCTAGCCCGACGCAAGTTGCAGTGAAGTGAGCGCGAATGAGAAAATTTGCCTAACGTTAGGAACCACCGCTTACTGAAGGAGTCCTTACGTTTTAAAGTGCGTTCAAAACGTTCACACTTTTTCTTTGTGTTTCGGGGCTAGTGCTCTTGAAAGCAAGCGCATTAGTTACCCACTTCGGGAGCTCAGAAAATCGAGACGGGGCCCCTGAGTTCATAAAATATACATGCTCACAAATGCTGCGGAAGCACAAATAACAAAGTGCCTAAGAGCTCTAGGTAACAGGCTAGCACTTACCAGCGATGCAATGTAATTCAAAAATCCGGTTGCTGTCTGACGGCTGCTGTTTTACACAGTGCACAGCTCGCACGCACGCTTTCCGTCACTGTGCCGTTTGGACTTCGGAAATCGAGGAGGAAAAAAACAAAAGGACCCAATGCCGCTGCCTTCTATCGTGCGTTTGGCGTATCCTCCATCGCAAAAGTTAACCACCATTTCAAAGCGGCCAGGTGCACGCGCACAAAACAAACGAGTACAAACTCGATCCACCCGTACGGCAGCATGGAACCACGCCGACCGCTGCAATGTTTTGCCAACCAGTCCGTTCGCACGTGCGCGCTAGGGTCGCGTGGCTGACGTCACTGATCTTTCGTGACGTACCGCAGGACAGGTCAATTCGTTGCGCTCTTTTTGAGCAGCGCACTTCCTTTGTGAAGCCTGCTGGCTACGTCGATTGTCCGCCGTATTTCCCGGCAACCGCATTATAACCAATCCTTCATCTGGAAGAGGGAGGGGGGGGGGGGCTGCACAATAAGCGGTATGCGTATAGATCAAATTCTACGGGAGGGCAAACGGGGGTCAGAAAAAGCCGCATTATAGCCGGTCCTTCACTATGAGCTGTCACATAAGTGGTGTCAGCTGTAAATGTTTTCTCACCCAAAATAAATGTTTTGGGTGAGCTCCGCAGTCTGTTACCTTTTTGCTTACTTAAGCGTTTCTTTCTCGAATTTTGTGCCAAACCTGCATATAAAGAAATCCTCTTTATAACGAAGTTTTGCGGGAATTTGTCAATTTCGTGATATCCAGGTTCAACTGTACATGTAAACTAGCCCTATACATTTGCATGGCATTTTCAAGGAGGTCTTGCAGCTGTTTGATATACACAATAATTAATTATGCGGGGGTTGCACATATACGGGTTCTACTTCAGTATTCTGAAGCATATCGTACTAGTGAAATAATTTTGCATTAGAAACTAAGATTTGTTGATCTGAACAGTCCGTTAAAGCAGTGTTCATTATACTGAGATTTGATTGTATAGGTGTTTTGGTATATGTGGCCTTTGCTGTAATGGTAAAAGATGGATGAGGGCGATGGAATTGGCCTTTGTGTTGTGTTTTATCATTTGAACCCTGATGGTGTTACATTTGCTTTTACTGTCCGGGTGCACAAGTTGTGGTAAGCGTGGTGGCATGCATTGATTATTGTTGTTCTCTGCAGCTGATGCCACCCTTGGCAATGCTGGCCAACCCCATCAATGCTGTGACCACAAAGTTTGTGCGCACCTCGACAAACAAGATGCGCTGCCCCATCTTCTGTGTTGTGGTGAGTAGAACTGTTCTTAATGGCACACCCACTGCCAGCCAGGATGGCTGTGCGCAACCTGAAAGCAGCCTACAGCCCTGGGGCTTGACCCTTTAATGCCCTAATTAGTGAAAGTGCCTCATGAAATTGTGCTTTGTTTTTCAGCTTTGAATAGCAACCTTTACTTCATTCCACAGTTTTATCATACAAAATCCAAATTTAGTCCATACTTTTATATATGTCACGAATTTACGTATCTTGTCACAAGACATGGTCAGTCGATTGTTCGGGTTTTTCTGTGTTACAAAAAAGATTGCTCAGCCCAGTAATGCCATCCATGAAGCTGTCATAAAAGTATTGCTTGAAATATTCAGTAGGACAGCACTCTCACAGTGTCACTTTGAGGGAAAGCGGTTTGCCAGTGTGGCATATCCTGGTATTCTTGAAAGTCTGTCTTTTCCATCAAACTGCATGTTTAGCAGAGGCACTTTTTAGATGCAGCACATATTCATACCACGTCTTTGTCTTCACCCTCACTACTCAACAGAGACTCTCTCAAGGGTGCAGATCGTGCTTGTGAATAACAGTCGGGATTGATAGTGTCGCTTTGCTGTCAATGAGATGGCCTATCCTGTTCTGGAGAGTGCAAGGGAAGCCCTTTGCTGCCATAAAATGAGCCAATGTCCATCGTTTGCCCATAAATAAAAAACCAGCTCGTACGTACCTCCAAATCACCACTGACTGACTCAAATGCCAGATGTCATGAATTCGTGACATACCACAGAAGCAAAGAATCATGTGACAAAAAGTGTACTGCTAAACAATGTAACATGTCATGCACAAACTCTTGGATGAATGCACACTGAAAAAAAATCCCACAGATCCCACGGATTGTTGGAATCGGTGTCATGCGAAGCAGTCAGCGATGAAATTGCCTACGACAAATTTTTTGACATTAAGGCCTGTCTTACATGTAGGGTTAAGGTATTTGTGCAAAGAGCATGAGTGGCTGTATGCATAAAGGGGCACTGACACTAAAATTTCGCTGCTAAGATAGCCTGCGGGATCGATTTTCGTGTACATACAGATGTCATCTACCAAATCTCAATGGCGAACACAGCTCCGAAGGTAATTTAAATGAATATTGAAGTTCGCATGCACAGTCGAGCGCTAGACGCCGTACATCGCGGCATCGACAACAGCAAAGGTGACCTGAAGGGGACCCCCAACTTCCGCGACGTCACCACGGCAGCCGAGCTCCGACAGTGCAGCTAGCAATGATGACATCATAGCCGCCATTGCTTATTCGCTGCGGCTGCGTTAGTAGACTGCCGGCGATGCCAGACCTCAAGAAAATAGTTGCCACCCAACAACGATGACACCAACAGCGACAACAACGCGCAGGACGTGCGACAGGCGAAAGAAAACGAGCCACGCGGCGGTTGTCGTGCGGAAGTACGTCACAGATATGTGTGCTCACGTGGTCGAACTCGTTTACTCCATTTCGAGCGCTAGATGACGCCAGTTACACCGGGCGCCTTGCCGTTTTTTTGAGCTCTCCCAAACCAAAACTGAAACTAGTGGGTAATAAACAGGCTGTAAATAATTATCTGACGCGTGCTGGAGCAATTGATGTGCCGTGTTATGGCTAACAGGTCCCCAGCTACGTGTTGCAGCGAAAAAACAGCAGACGAAAATTTTCGTGTTAGTGCCCTTAAAGGGCCCCTAAGCCACCCCCGACATTTTTTTGAACATTTCAAGTTAGCACGCGCATCAAGTTGAAAATGCCGTCACCATGAACGATGTCAAACGCGGCAGCTCTACGCGCCGCGGCCGCGCCACGAACTCGAAAAACAATCCCGTACGCCTCTCCGGCCAGTTCCGGCACGCCAAAGTTAGCTGTGACGACATTGTGGTTTTTGGTGACGTCAAAAGAGTCCGAGCTCCGCTTATTGGTCAAAGGAGAACGTCGAATTCCGGTTAGTCTGCTAGCAAATGCACGCGCTCCCTGCCTGTTTGTTTTCCTCGTCGTGTGTAGTTCGTGTGGTGTTCGCGTGTGAATTCGCAAATGCGCTACGCTACGCAATTGTAAATGAGGTACAGCCGACTAGAAACTGCAGCAACTGTCAGAACACGACAGATAGCGCTAACACAGAGCGTTGGCACAGCACCAACAAAACACTTGCGCGACCGCGGGAGCCCGGTGGAGGCGCGTCAGCCGGATGCGCGTCATCAGCTATGTATGTCACGTGACATTCGGAGGAGCACTCGGCGAGGAGGTGGCATCGGCCAGCGGGTGCAGGAGAGAGCGAAAGAAGCAAACGCCGCGTTTTAAGGATCAAACGGGTATAACTCGGCTATTTCGGCACCGTTTCGAAAAATTCTTGCGGCTACGTGTTTGTTGCGGACACCGGCACAAAAGCAACGCCACAACTAAATTTCGGCCTCTTGGTGGTTTAGGGGCCCTTCAACGTGGGCTTACCAGGAATGTCTACAGCACCATGGTGACTGAACGGCAGCATCTGGTACCTCATAACGTTGGCACTCATGTCGATGCACAGCACAGGCCTTTCTTTTGTACGGGTAAAATGCATGTTATGGTGTGCTGATACGGGTATTATAAGCATGCTTTGTTCAAGTACAGGAATACCTCGTTAACTTGAACTCGCATCTCTTGAAAATATCGGCTAAGTGGAAATTTTTCGCGGCCCTGAACCTTTTCCTATACGTTTCATTTATTTGTTGCCTTTATCTCGGAATATTTTTGGGTTGTATTGCGGATTCTCGAAATCTTGACTGGAAGTGGAACGAAAATTCCGCTGCCGGACCATTTCAGAAGATTTTCGCGATGCTGCCATGCCTGAAGTCTCCCGATTTTTTTTTTTCTTTTTTAGCCGTGCCTGCGACGAAGTCTATGCTTTCTGCGAACATGAAATTGGAGCCTAGCGACATATCAGCTTTGTCAAGCAACCCTGTGGCACGTTGTGTGGTACACTAGAACAGGCCGTCTGCCCACACTTGGGGCAGTTTGTCTCGTTCGCTTTGTTCAGTGCATGTGATTTTCTCTCTCAGAGATGTGATTTCTGTTGAATCTGCACAACGCACGCGGTACGGATTTTTCGCTGCAGCTACTTAGCATGAGTGTGGTGAGCATGGCATCACTAAAGCAGTGAAAGTCACTAACGCTGGAAAGGAAGGTATTAAGGAAGTGGAGAAAGGGTGCCGAACGAAATCAAGCACTGCGCAGAATTTCGGCATCCCTTTGTCTACACTTTCAGTGATGCTGAAAAACGAGCAGTAGGTGCTCGATGGATCTTAACAGAGCTTCTCCAGCCAGCAGAAGCGAGTTCAAGGCTCCAAGTCCCCGGATGCTGAAGCAGCGTTGATGGTGTGACTGCGAAATGCCAGAGCGGCAAACCTTCCCATCACCACAGCGTTAATGATGGAGAAGGTAGACGCTCTGGCCTTGCAAATGGGGCACACAGAGTTCAACTGCAGCAGTGGCTGGTTTGACTGCTTAAAAAAAAAGGAACAGTGTTGTGTCTAAGTTGGTGCACGGTGAGTGCGGCACTGTCGACGCAGCCATTGCAGACAAATGGCGCAGCAGTTGGCTCGCCGAGTTGCAAAAGAGTTACGCCGACAGAGACATCTTTAACCTTGACGAGGAAGAGCTCTTTTATAAAATGTTGACGAGCCGCACATTCACACCGAAGGGTGCAGCGTGCTCGGGAGGGAAACAACAGAAGGACAGGGCAACGGTTCTGTTCGGCGCATCTGCCACAGGTGAAGAAAAGGTGCCGTTACTGATAATTGTCAAAGCCTAAGTGCTTTAGAAATGGGTGACTGCCAAATGGCATTATCAATCGTACCAATAAAGGAGCATGGATGACAGCAACTCTTTTCGAAGAGTACGTTCGTGCCATCGACAACAAGATGGCCAAGGAAAACAGGAAAGTCGTATTCACTATGGACAATTGCCCTAGGCCACGTCAAAATAGAGAACTTGGAGGCAGTGACAGTTGAGTGTCTACCGGCAAACGTGATGTCTGTGCTGCAGCCGATGGACCAAGGTGTGATAGAATTTGCCCGAAAAATCTGCCAAAAGAGCCTGCTCCATAGAATTTTGTAGTCGTATGGAAACTGGCAAAGGCTATGAAATTGACTTGCTGGGAAGACTAGATCTCCTCAGCACCATTTGGCAGCCAGTTCTCGCAGCGGCTATGGCCAACTGGTTTGTGCGTGCTGGGGATTTGTGTGCCGCCAATTTGCCAGAGGCGGAGAAAGATGCCTTCACATACTGTGAGGAATTCCGTAAAGAGGCCATCAAGCTTACCGGTAACGGTGCCGCCGAAAGTGTTTTGACTTTTCTCAAGTACACACTGTGCGAGCATGGTCTGCCTGTGAGTGGAGAAATGATAATGCCAAAATCGTTCAAGCGGCCACTAACAGAAGGAACGGCAGCGGCAAACAACCGCATCGAGAGGTGCTGACATCTGCCGAAACGAGAAATTTGCTGCGCTTGCTGCGAGATAAGCTCAAGTGCAGCGGTGGGGAAGATCGGCTCATGTGATGCATCAAGCAGGATGCCTTCCTAGGCCCGAGTACGACCGCAGAGCAGACCAGCATTAGGCAGTTTTTCTTTGCTAAACAAACTGGCAGTGCTGCAATACCCAGCTGGTTAAGTGCCGAAACCGGTGCTGTCAAGTTCAAAGCTGCCATATAACTCAGTATATTGATACGAGTAAACGCGAGTGCTCGATGCACTGAACAGGGAAATGGTGATGGGGTCCCTCTTTATTGAGGTCGCAAAAGCAAACTCAACAGCAGCCAGCTGGTGGTTGATGCCAACGTCATCGTTCTCTCCCTTTTCACTTCAGCTCCACGAGCACTGTCATCAGTCGTCCTTGTCTTCGAGCATGCGTGCAACAATATCGTTGGAAGACACCTCCGCTTTCATTTTTCTGGCACCAGCTCCATAATTCTGATGGCTGGGACACTTGTGACGTCACTGCATACGTTGCGAGAAGCATCTACTTGTTTCGGTTTCAGTTTGAACACATTGATCATTCAGTTATTTAAAATTATTGGTGGGTTTCTGAGCAAAATTAACCACCGTGCCTGTAACAGGACTCTCAACACCATTGGAAAGCATTGATATCGGAACATGGTGAAACAATTGCCGTAGAGAAAAATGCCATCGTCATTCAGCTTTGCCAACATGATGCTCGCAAGCAGAAAGCATACTTTAAAAGTTTACCATTGCTGCGTCCATGCTTCAGCTGTGGCCAGTGCACCCACGAGGCTGTTGTTGTTAAAAACCAGCCCGAAATTCTGCCCTTTTCCCTGCCAAGCGGGGATTGTTGGTTCCTCTTGGTCAAGGGGTCCCTGTCTACCCGGAAGGCTCGACGAGGTTGCACTACCTCATGAAACCATGACATGATGTCGCGTGTTCCGCTATCCCCCCTTCTGCGGCTGGGAGTACTCCCCCATGTGAATACTTCTGGAAATGCATGTGATCTTGGAGGTGATACAGAGTTTGATGTAGGCAACAATTTGATATTTCGATGTTTGATATGCCGAGCTTTGTCTGTACGTTATGTTCTGCTGGTTCAGTGGCAGCGCTGGAATGCTGTCGTAGTAAATGAGCATGTGTCAATAACCAATAGGCAACAACAGCAGCTTAATAGGCCTTCTAAGTTATTTCTCATTCCTGAGCATATGAAGATAAGTTGTGTGTCTTCTTTCTTTTTCTTTTGCCTCAGTGCTCTGCTTGAGTTGATAGTCAGTGTTTGTGTTGTCCACTTCAGTGCCCTTGCATCCGTGTTTTGCACGCCTGTTCTTTTCACTGTGGACCCTTACCAACTCACTCAGCTTTCTGTCCTTTTGAAGATACCGTGTTTACTCGAATGTAACGTGCATCTTTTTTTCCGATAAAACAGGTCCAAAAATCGTATGTGCATTAGAATTGGGTGTGAACGAACGACAGTGTTACCATATCGCCGTTGGCATCAAAATGGCCGCCTCCTACGAGGTTCGGGCGCTGTCTAGCGGTCACCGGCGAAAAAAAACGCCGGTGACCGGTTCACGGCCTTTGCCGTGAACAGTTTCTGTAGTTTATATGTCGCCGCCCGTCCCGCACTGAACAACGCCATGATGCACATGATGCATAAGATGCATAGAGCGATGATACTCGCCGCATCGGCTCCCGCGCCAGCTCGGCTGTCTTGCGGCCAACCAAGGTCGCTACGTCGCCGATGCAATATCTGAGACGCCCAGCCGTAGCAGCTTTTGGTAGCGTTCGTGGGTAGCCATAAGGGAGATGTTTCCCATCACCGCACGCAAAACGGCTCGTCATCGCATTTCTCCCTCATATCTGTTCTGAGCCTGAGCCACCTGAGCCTCTCAGCCGTGCGCACTGCATCAAGTCCGAGATTGCGTCGCGGCAATCTCTGGGACTACGCCCCGACCATGCTTAGGCTTATCTGCGCCAGCCTGCGCAGAACACATTGGGCAGCGGGAGTGAGGGAACTGCGATAGCACGGAGGAATGCAGCACTGCGAGTAAATGATGTTATCACCGCTTGCACGCGGCTGCGCCGGGCAACGTGCGGCAGTTTTATTGGGATGCAGGAGTTATGAATCGGCGCGCCAAACGTGTTCGAGACACCGCGGATCGTGTGAAGCGGGAAAGCTATAGGGCTGCTGTTCGAGGGACTGAAGGGGCTCAAAGTTGACGGTGTGTTTATTATGCGAGTGCGTTCACTACGAGAGTACGGTATTGTATTTTTATGAATATGAGGAGGTTGATTACTAAGGACCTTATTTTCCGTGTCACGAGAAAATGGGAGTGCGTTACAATCAATATTTCAATTTTCTTTCTTTTCTTGCTCGTGGGAAACGGGTGCGCGTTAGAATCGAGAGCGCGTTAGAATCGAGTAAATACGGTATCTTGTATGCCCACTAGCTGCAAGGTTCGCACGGTTTAAAGAATAATGGAGCTGGAGGAGCAATTGCTTGTTCAGCGTGTATGATGAAGGTACAGTGGAACCCCGTTCATACGTTTTTCAGCGGACAGGGGGGAAAAAACGTAACAGCCGGGAAAACACAAGAGTGAGGAAAGCTCCCAAAATGAATGAGAACAGGGCCGCTTTGACTTCAAACAATTTATTTCAGCAAGGTGAGCCATCTAGCTCGCCGTCCGATAATCTGGACAGCCGCACAGTACCGCTAGTGCCAACATAGGCTTATTGTGATAAAACCGGCTGATATTTCGGACGGTTTCTAGCTCTAAATTCGATAATTCGCACTCCGTTTGCGGCTGTTGAGCGCAGTGAATGGGCCGCCATTATAGCCTTCGGCGCCCCGATGAGAGAAAGTATCGCCTCAGAGATCGCAATCAAAACTGTGATCATTGTTTAGTTCCAGCGTGACGCGCCAATTTTGGAGGCAAGTAGCCCCGTCACTGCGTTCACCGCACACCCCGCGCGTGGCTGGTCACGTCGGGTCCGCGATCGCTCGATAGCGCCTTCACGTTCCGTCTTCAGTGCTTGTTAACCGTATTTACCCGCATAATTTGTGCCCTCGCATAATTTGCGCACCCCTGACATTTAGCCAGCAATACAAAAAAAATTTTTTTCTCGTATATTTTGCGCTCGCCGTCCGGCCCGAACCAGCTCGCCGGCGAGCGCACGGACAGACTTTGGACAGCCGCGCGGCCGCGCCCCTCGCTGTGCGGGCGAGCAGTCATACGCAAAAGGGGCTGCGAGTGCGATGTTCCTTTTTTCGATTCTTTTCTCCGGAAGCCCCCAGAGCCCAAAGTGCGGTCGCTAGAATAAAAGCACTCGAGTGGGGGCGACGAAAACGGCTGAAGCAGAGGTCAAACGCGCCCGGCACATGTCCGTCGCTCCGAAGCGATAACATCACCCCTATCGGATCGCCTGCCGTCGAAGCGGGAAGGAAACGCCCCGCCCGTCTTTCACGTGCATGAAAAGACGCAAAAGCGGGAGGGGGGGGGGGGGGGGAGTGTCGCTCTGCTGCCGAGCGATCGCATGGCTGCCGAGATAGCACTGGCGCTATCTCGGCAGCCATCAGCGGGCGGCGATTCCTGCAAGCGTGACCAAGACTGTCAAAAGTAAAATCAAAATAGCGATGCTCGGGAGGATACGGCGTGCAAGGTTGCGACGCATCATGCGGGAACACGCCCACAGTTGAGACGTAACAGCGGGGTTTGCAATACATGGGACCCTATGGGGGCTATGCCGGGACCCATGAAAAACAACGTAACAGCCGGGAAAACGCAGCAGTGAGGAACGTAACAGCGGGGTTCCACTGTATATGATTTTGGCTACTTTGCTCAGAGATGAACCCACACAGGATTTACACATCTGTATCTCACAGGAGCTTCGTGCATATGCATACTGTGAAGGCATCGTACCTTGACGTTACTGTGGTCAAGTTAAGAGGACAAAGGAAGTCTTTTTAAACAGGCTTAAAGGATTTCTCGGTTGGAAGATATTGAAGGCAACTGTCATGGGCAACATACTGTATTCGCACGAATCTAACGCGCTCCTTTTTTCGGATAAAACGGGTCCAAAAATTGTATGCGCATTAGAATCGAGTGCGAACGAACGACACTGTTGCCATACCGCCGTTGGCATCAAAATGGCCGCCTCCTAACGCGCTTCGGGTGCTGTCGAACGGTCACTGCTGAAAAAACGAGCTAGTGGTGCCACGCTCTTTGGCGCACATAGTTTCTGTAGTTTGTATGTTGCCGCCGGTACCCCGCGTAATGACGCCACGACACACATGATGCATAGGCCGATGATACTCGCCGCGCCGGCTTGGCGGTATTGTGGCTAACCAAAGTCGCTACGTCACCGATGCAATCTCTGAGACGCCCAGCCTCACGAGCTTTCGATAGCGTTCGAGGGTGGCCATAACGGGAAAATAGATGTTTCCCATCACCGCATGCAAAATGGCTCATCATCGCATATCATCATATCCGTGCTGAGCCCGAGCCTCTCAGTCATGCGCGCAGCTTCACATCCGAGATTGCATCGCGGCAGTCGCTGAGACCACGCGACCACGCCCCGACCATGCTTAGGCTTAGCTGTGCCACCCTGGTCAGCACGCATGGCAGCACGCAGCACCGGCGTGCGGGAACTGCGATAGCACGGAGGAATGCAGCACTGCGAGTAAATGATGTTATCGCCGCTTGCACACGGCTGCGCCCGTAAACGCGCGGCAGTTTTATCGGGACGCAGGACTTGTGAATCGGCGCGCTGAACTTCTTCGAGACACTGCGGATCAAGTGAAGCAGGACTGCGGGGGTGCAAAGTTAGCAGTGCATTTATTATGCGGGTGCATTCATTACGCGAGTACGGCATTTGGCTTTATGAATGTGAGAAGGTCGATTACTAAGGACTTTTTTTTTTTTCGTGTCACGAAAAATGGGTGCGCGTTACAGTCGATGTTTCACTTTTTTTTTTTCTGTCGCTGGAGACGCCGGTGTGCATTACAATCGAGGGCGCGGTAGAATCGAGCAAATAGGGTACTTATACACGTATCTTGATCTCTCAGTGGACTCCTGAGGGTCGCCGCCTCATCACGGGGGCATCGAGCGGGGAGTTCACCCTCTGGAATGGACTGACCTTCAACTTTGAAACTATCCTGCAGGTGAGCCACTCTCATGTGTGTTTTCATTTTTTGTTTTTGGCAGCTGTAATTGCAGACTCAGAGCCCAGTGTTTGCCTCCAGCACAGCAGGAGAGGCAGCGTGCGCTTAGCAAGACCCACTGCAGATCTGCCTCTCTCCCTCTGTTCAGAAGCCTTCTTCGCGTGAACCTGTGTGAACACAAGAGGTCCAAACCTGTGATGGATATACTATACAGTTGACGTCTGATTTCCCAGACCCCCAAGGGACCGTGAAAACATTCGAAAAATCGGGCAGTCCGAAAAAAGTAATGCATGCGAAAGCGCACCTTTTTTATAGGTATTTTTCTCTGATGGAGGGGGTCACGGCGGGAGTACCAGGTTTACACTGCAACTCGGCAAGTTCATCGTTTAGGTGGCTCTGAAAAGAACCGTTTAAAAAATACATATACAGTCGACTCTCGGCTACAACGAACGCCGCTTCAACGAAATTTCCGGTACAATGAAAAATTCTCAGTTCCCCGTCAGCAGTCCACAGGAGTCAATGCATAAATATGCTCGCCACAACGAACACATTCTTTTGTGCCGTCTCGCTTCAGCGAAATTTGACGATGCAATTCTAGTTTATAAAATTCAATTTGTGATGCAGTTAGCACAATCCGAAATATTTTGGTGCATTTCAGAAGATAAAAATGCATCTACAAAGTCGAAATCGCGCATTGGCACCACCAGAAATCGCCGCTGTTGATTGCGTGGTTGATTACCGATGTCTACTGATGCCGTCTACCAATGCCCGCCGAGATAGTGCGCGCGACCGCCCCAACCGCCCCTCTCCCACCGGCGCCTCTTTTGGTCCTTCGCCCAGCGAAAGAAGGGTGGGCGTTTCCTCTCTGCTTGAGAAGCAAGCGACGGCAGCCATCACAGGCTCGGTGCGACATCATCGCATTGTTCAGTTCGTTCGGCAGAGATGGCCGGGTCGTTTCATCTCTGCTCTAGCCGCGTTCGTCTCCAGCGTTAGCGCGCTTTTACTTGCGCATAGAACATACAATGCGTAGGCGGTGTTATCGAATCGGGCTTTGTACAGAAAAACGACAACTGCAAAAACCCGCTAACAGTGTCCATATCATTGCAATAACTCCTCCACCAGGGTTGACAACTTTATTTTTTTATGGTCCAAGCCCCCCCCCCCCCCCGTCAAGTACCGTATTTACTCGAATCTAACGCGCACCTTTTTTCCGATAAAGCGCGTCCAAAAATCGTACGCGTGTTAGAATCGAGTGCGAGCGAATGACAACATTACCATATCGCCGCCGGCATCATAATGGCCGCCTTCGACGTGCTTCGGGCACTGTCGAATGGGTCAGCGGCGAAAAATGAACTAGCGACACGGCAGTCTTTAGCGCGCATAGTTTCTACAGTTCCTATGTCGCCGCACATGATGCGTAGATCGACGATACCGCCCTGGCTTTGCCGTCTTGCGGCCAATCAAAGTCTGCTACGTCGGCGATGCAGTCTCTGAGACGCCCAGCTGCAGCAGCTTTCGGTAGCGTTCGCGGGTGACCGTAACGGGGGAAAAGATGCTTCTCATCACCGCACGCAGAACGGCTCATCATCGCATTTCTCCCTCATATCTGTGCTGAGCCTGAGCTCAGTCGTGCGTGCTGCATGACGTCTGAGATTGCATCGCGGCAATCTCTGAGACCACGCCCCTGCGCAGCATGCATGGCAGCACGCAGCAGCGAGCCTGAGGGAACTGCGACAGCACGGAGAAACGCAGCACTGCGAGTAAATGATGTTACCGCCGCTTGCACTTGGAGAGCCCCGGCAACGTGGGGCAGTTTTGTCGGGACGCAGGAGTTGTGAATCGGCGCGCCAAACGTCTTCGAGGCGACGCGGACCAAGTGAAGCGGGAAAGCCACAGCACGGCCGTTCGATGGACTGCAGGGGTCCAAAGTCAACGGTCTGTTTATTATGCGAGTGCATTCATTACGCGAGTACGACATTTGTTTTTATGAATGTGAGAAGGTTGATTACTAAGGACTTTTTTTTTTCGAGGGTGCGCGTTACAATCGATGTTTTACTTTTTTTTTGGTCCCGGGAAACGGGTGCGCGTTGCTATCGAGGGCGCAGTAGAATCAAGTAAATACGTAAATCTCCCGGATTCCGTTTCTCCAAACTTGACAGGTATGGTTTCAGTACTCGCAGTTTCTGAACCCTTCTGACTACCGCCATGACGCCGCGTGCCGCGCGCAAGATGAGGCATAAAAGTTTGATTGTTCTACCAGCTCAGGTCAGCTATATTTTTTCGATTTCACTACGAAATTTTCGCTTCAACGAAATTTTTTCCGTGCACCGTCAATTTCGTTGTAGCGAGAGTCGACTTATATGTATAAAAATTTGACGTGGCCAGCGCTACCTCATTGGCCAGCACGTTGGCGCAAAAAAGTCACTTATTTTCTTGTGCACGGCGTTCCACTTGCCTGCGATGATGTCTGCCGCAATTTCGGCTAACATCATGTTGTCGCTGTACACCGATGACAGTGACACCGGTGCTTGCGTCAACTCCGAGCTCGTCGGCTCTGTAGGCGCTGGCTCTTTATTCTCGGTGTCAGAGTTGTTGGAATCCTCCGTAACTTGACGGATGATTTCGTCATCAATCAATTCCGCACAGAGCTCGAGATCTTTATCAGCGTCGGCGAAGCCCTCAAAGGTTATCCTGGCTGGAATTGAAATGCCTGCAGCAGGCGCAGGGCGCTGAAGGCAATGTCCGTGGATGGAAGTTCATCACACACGCTGTTCACTCCTGACCAGCTGGGTGTCGAGTGTGAAGCCCGCGTGACGAAAACAGTTGCGAAGAGTCCCTTGCGTTACCACCTTCCATGAGTCTGCGAGCGTGCCACTGGCAGACCTGAGATCAACAGCGTAACTTTTCCCGCTGTCGGAGCACAGCACCACGCGGCTGAGCACACGTGATTTGTACAGATGTTTCAAGTTATGAATAACGCCTTGGTCCATCGGCTGCAGGATTGCTGTTGTGTTTGGCGGCAGAAATTCCATCTGTATAGCCTTTAGGTCTTTGATGTGGCCATGTGCAGTGCACTTATCCACAAAGAGCAAAACTTTTCGATATGCTGCTTTCGATTATGCTGCTCAAACCTTCTATCCAGCTTGCGCACATATTCTTCAAATAACTGCTGCGTTACCCACACCTTCTTGTTCGCTTCGTACAGAACAGGCAGAGTCACTATGTTTCAGCTTCCCTGTTACGAGGAACGGAAGCTTCTCGCTGCGCAACATGTTGCTGGCAACGAGGACAGTGAGCCGCTCTTTGCTGTGCTTGCTGCCGTGGCAGGGGTCACCAGCAAATGCAAGCGTTTTCTCTGGCAGAAGCTTGTAGAATAGTCCAGTTTCATTGCAGTTGAAGATATCCTCAGGTTGAACTGCTGAAGCAAGGACTGCAGCTTTCCAGTCCGATACTCGGCGACTACAGAATCGTTGACGGCACCGCTTTCTCCGCACATCTTCTTGAACTTTTAAGGGATTTAAGGACACAGAAATTTAAGGGACACAGGGATTTTCTTGGCAATCGTGGCATTCAGCCACACGAGAAGCGCTTCCTTGAGCTTTGGGTATAAACACCCTGACTCGCATTCTTCTTTCCAGCCCCGGTAGATTTTGCAGCCACTTCCGAGATCTTCATCTTGTTTTTCATAAAGTCCAAAACAGTTTGCTTTGAAACTCTGAACTCCCTCCCCACCTCTGCCTCTGACCGACTGCTTTTGACTTGTTTGATGATGGCAGCTTTCTTTTCCATCGTAAGCCTCAGAGGGGGGTTCGTGCACTTCGAAGGCGTGGATGAAGATGATGGAGCAGTCGGGGCCATCGCTGTCAATGGCGAATTCGCTTGATGAAAAGCACAGCACCAAACAGCTGGAAACTTCTCTTGGTGAATGCTGAAGATCAGGAAACACAGCAGCACACGATCTACCGCAGAAATGACCAAACACTTGAATGAACGCAACGAGGTTTGGCCGGTTTGGCTAAGCCACGGCTGGCAACGGATTGGCGTGTGATAGATTGCAGTTTCGAGGGTACGGTAGCTGCAGCGCGGGGCTGATGGCCACACTGGCCACACCTGGTGCAGGCAGTTCGATGGGTTCAAGGATCTGCGAAAACCAAAATGGCGGCATTGATCGTGACTTCGGTCGGCAGTTCTGGGAAAACGGACGCGGAAGGCTATGAGCGTCCGGCATTTCTGACTGTTTAATACACTGACTCTACGGGGAACTTGAGGGTACCGCAGATGAGTCTGGGAAATCGGGCATGTCTGGAATTTTGGGCGTCCGAGAAATTGGACGTTGACCGTATATGAGTTCAGTAAAGGTTAGAACTTGCGGCAGGAACATTAAGGGGGGGACACTGCGCAAAACTTCAACTTGCCCATTTCTTGACCAAACTTGATAAAACTTGGCACACTTGTTCAGTTCCGTTAGCAGGTTCCAAAAATGTAATTAATTTTTTCTCTGAGCAAATTTAATAATAATTGTCATTCTGCATCAGAGCAATTAAAAAATAATCACTCATTAGAAATTTGTGATGAGCATGTCTATAGGCTCTGTAAAGCATAAAGGTCACAATGATGCAAGCAAATTTTTGATCGTGCAGTTATGTCCAATAATAAAGCTCATTGAATATAAGTGGCTCCTGTGAGGAAATTATCCACAAATAGCACAATATAAAATATTTCCAAAACGGAAATTTAAAAAATGGCTTGCATTGTTGTGTGCTGCATTCGTTGAGCTATGCATTGCAGCAAGAATTATATTCATACCTATAACTGAAGCTGAGATATCGCACTTACACACACACACTGAGACGCCAGAATTTACATTTTGAGAAAATTAAGAAAAACAAACACGTGCTTTATTTACATAAAAAAATAAATAAAAAAGTATCCACACCCTTGCGCTCACAAACCATTAATATGCTCCGGGGGCATAGTCACATTGGCCACCATCACCTTTATGGCGCTGCTTGAGTGTGCGTTGCATGTTGTCTGCAGAGGCACGTTTGCGTGCAGATGAGACCAGTCGCCGCTTGTCCTTTTCTTTCATGCGCTTGGTGCTCCGTTGGCCAGGATTCATGCTTAGCTCATGCAGTATTTCAGCGGACGTTCTTTCATGGCCTGCATTGAAGTTCATCACTGCTTCAGCGACAGCTGCTTCAATGCTAAAGTGAGACGCATGCTTGTCTTTTGGAGCAAGTTCCCATATCATGGAGTGCAGACTCTCGTCACTGTGCTGAGTTTTGCCACGCACACACTGCTGAAGAAGCTTCTTGTCAGATAGTCGCTTATAAATAGGTAGCAAAGCTTTGACTACATGGTCGGGTAGGTTATAACAATGTGGTGGTGTGGCAGCATTTTGCCGGCACCAATAATCAGGACCATTTGGGCAAAGGCAGTGGTTGGACTGTTTATCATTTGATGTTACATGATAAAAGGTTGCCATCACAGCCTTTTGCACTGCCTCGACGTCGCCGCTGTGCGACTTGATTGACCAGCCATAGTATGAACCGAGTTTGTTGACAAGGTCCCCTGTCAACCTTCCTTTTCCACCAAGTGGTTTGTAGTCTCATCCCTTGTGTTTCAACAGATTGCGGAGGGCTGTCCCCATGTGCTTCTATACATGGTTGACGCACTCTTCTTTTTCAATGCCAATATACCCATAAACTCCTGCTTCCTTCAGAGCAGGGAATGTCCTGCTATCTCCACCTGATAAAACAGTGGTGTACCTAAGCTGGCGCTTCTCCCAAGACCTTCCGAATAGGATAAGGCCAGCCTTGACCTCCATTTCACCAGATTTCCTTTCTGTATTCTTTTGGTATATGTTAGAGGCCTTCCATTCTTCATAGTCGCTGTCCTGGAATTTTGGCCCGCGTTCACAACCAGCGCAAAAATTGCCGAGTATAAAGTGGTCAAGGACGAGTCCCGGAAAAAGTTCAATTACCGTGCCGACTCCAATGTGGGATGAATGTCTGTGGGTCATCCAAGTCCCGTCGTAAGACACGGCAATATTCCCAGTATTGTCCATGTTTAGTTCCTGGTGCAATTTCCGGACCGATTCTGCGCTTTCCTTGCTTCTCAATTGCGCGAACCGCTGGCGGCGTTAGCTTCTTCCGGTAGTCTTGCTACGTCTTTGTGTTAAGTCCACAGTGCGAAAGGTTCATTACGACGAAAATATCTTTCAGGGCCGTTTGACAGTCTTCAGTGGCTTGCATCGCGCGCGCAGCGAGAATCAGGCGAGCGGATTAACTTTATTATCGCTGTTCACGCGCGGTGAGCTCCACATCGATGCTTTTTCCCCACATTTGGAGTAGACAAGCAATAGCTTCACGGCGAGGCAGTACTCTCGTTCATCATGACAGATTTTTCGCTTCTCTGCTGCATGTTTTGCATTTCAAGTGCTCAAGGAGCGTATTCACCAATTGCAAACACACCACGGTGAAGCTGGTCTCATCGAGTGGGGAGGTACCGGAGTTGCTCACAGCCAACAAGTCCTACTTTCGTTGCATTGCTGCAATCAATGCAAGCTTCATAACTTCCGCATCGGCTCTCTTCTTACCTTCATTGATATCTGAAGGCATCAAGATAACAGTATCTTGACGAATGTGGCTGATGTCGGAAGCACTTGTCGACGGGCCCGTTATGCCTACTCCCGGTCGCAATGGGTGGCTCCATCGCTCGATGACTGAAGTGGCTCGTGTACGATCATTGATGCCTCTCGATCTCTCAGGAGCTCTTTTGTTGTTCAGTATTTGCAACTTCTTTCTTTTCTTGTCGTACTTGTGTCGGGACAAACTTTTTCGTTGACATCGTTCGCGTGGGTCAAGATGGCACCGGCTTCAGGCTAGATGTGCTGTGCGCATTGCAGACGATGCTCTCGGCCAATCGCGCAGCCAGTTTTCACCATGCGCCCCTAAGGAACCAATCGCTACACGTGTTCCGTCACTTTTTCGCTCCCTTTTTCTACTGATACCGGTGACTGAAGAGAAACGCTAGCGCGAAAATTGAATGCGAAGGGCTCATCTTTCAAATGATACCAACATGGCGGTGAGCAAGGAAGTGGCACGAAAGTTGTGCGTCATTGAAATTGCGCACTTTTCGGTTCCACATCTGTCCAAACTGGGACATCATGAGCACAAAAAATTTATTTTTCGATTGAAACAGATGTGTTTCAGATATGAAACTTTGCAGATGAGAATAATGAATGCAGATTCCGAAAAAAACATTTTCGAAAATTAAATTTTTCAGTGCCAAAGACCCGTGTCCCCCCTTAACTGTGCTCTGGAGTGTGCACCCTAGTCATAGTACATAAGCTGGCTTGCTTCTTGTACTTGTACAGAGCTTACTTGTACAGAGAATTCAGGCATGACTAAGGCACGAATGGCTCTCCATAGCATTCTCCACAGAAACTGTTCTAATTTTTCACCCTCGCCAACGGACAAGATCACTTGGTGGGGGACTTGAATGGAAGCTCTCATCGGTAGTTCTGATTCCCAGCCAGGTTGGACCGCCAGCTTAATTAAACAACCTGTGACCAATCTCGCTCACTTCGTGTGTGGGAAAAGTTGCAGAACACATTGTTCACAACCGGATATCTAGGTATATCGAGGAATGCGAACTCTTCTCCTACAACATTGGGCGTGCCTGTCCACTCAGGACGTTATGAAGCTTATTAAACATCAGATCAATGATAGGGACACCAGAGACATCATGGGTATCCTGGCAGTGGATCTCGAAAAGGCCTTCGATTCTGTTTCAGCGGTATTTTTGAGTTGACACCGCAGTGCCACGACCTGATGCGATGCAACGTGCTGAACTTCTCTGACAATGCCTTGGAAAAACGAGGACATGCTTTGTTCCTTGTTGTAAACGCGGTTACATGTCGTCAACAGAAAAGGTTTCGTTGTTCCGCGCTCCGTCTGACCGTGTTCGCCTGAAGGAATGGGCTAGGAATATCAAGAGGGACGACAAGGTGCTCACGGATGCCTGCGTTGTGTGTTCTCGCCACTTTGACGAGCGATTCATTCAGAGAATGTTAAGGCACGTAATTAATGGGGAGGTTGTCGAGCTCGACCGTGCACATCCGGTGCTTACGGAGGACGCTGGTCCCACAGTTTTTCTTGACGCACCATCATATTTCATCCACCATCATAAATCATCCATCGAAGGATAAAGACAGCTCCAACACTGAGACTGAAGAACCAGCGCCTGCACGGCCAACATGCTCCTCAAGTTCACACTCGCACTGATGGTACTGTTAGCATATACAATAGGCATCATTGCGAACAAGCTGAACGCCACACAAAATAAGTAATTTCTTTTTTTTCACCAACGAGGTGAAGTCTGACCCTTTTGAGCTAGGGGTAAGGGCACACCTCAGGGGTCGTCATCTCGCTGCTTTTCTTGGACCTAGCCATGCGCGGCGTCTCCGCCCTTCTCTAGCTTCCCTGCGATGCAGTTAGCTTCCCTGCAATGCGGCTTGCCCTACTAATGGCAACTTAGGCAGTCCTGCGTGTACAAGTGCAGTTTGCTCGTGACGGGCCATGTATGTAAAATGTTGACTCGGCTCTTCTAATACAAACATGCACTAAAACAGGCTTCTGCATGTGCAACTTGAATTTTCGAGAGTATTTCAATGAAGACAGCTGTCGCCATTAGTAGGCAAATGTGCAGTGCAGAGAGCGCACTTGTGATTATTATGAAATTGCGCACTTTTCGGTTCCACATCTGTCCAAACTGGGACATCATGAGCACAAAAAATTTATTTTTCGATTGAAACAGATGTGTTTCAGATATGAAACTTTGCAGATGAGAATAATGAATGCAGATTCCGAAAAAAACATTTTTCGAAAATTAATTTTTCAGTGCCAAAGACCCGTGTCCCCCCTTAACTGTGCTCTGGAGTGTGCACCCTAGTCATAGTACATAAGCTGGCTTGCTTCTTGTACTTGTACAGAGCTTACTTGTACAGAGAATTCAGGCATGACTAAGGCACGAATGGCTCTCCATAGCATTCTCCACAGAAACTGTTCTAATTTTTCACCCTCGCCAACGGACAAGATCACTTGGGTGGGGGACTTGAATGGAAGCTCTCATCGGTAGTTCTGATTCCCAGCCAGGTTGGACCGCCAGCTTAATTAAACAACCTGTGACCAATCTCGCTCACTTCGTGTGTGGGAAAAGTTGCAGAACACATTGTTCACAACCGGATATCTAGGTATATCGAGGAATGCGAACTCTTCTCCTACAACATTGGGCGTGCCTGTCCACTCAGGACGTTATGAAGCTTATTAAACATCAGATCAATGATAGGGACACCAGAGACATCATGGGTATCCTGGCAGTGGATCTCGAAAAGGCCTTCGATTCTGTTTCAGCGGTATTTTTGAGTTGACACCGCAGTGCCACGACCTGATGCGATGCAACGTGCTGAACTTCTCTGACAATGCCTTGGAAAAAACGAGGACATGCTTTGTTCCTTGTTGTAAACGCGGTTACATGTCGTCAACAGAAAAGGTTTCGTTGTTCCGCGCTCCGTCTGACCGTGTTCGCCTGAAGGAATGGGCTAGGAATATCAAGAGGGACGACAAGGTGCTCACGGATGCCTGCGTTGTGTGTTCTCGCCACTTTGACGAGCGATTCATTCAGAGAATGTTAAGGCACGTAATTAATGGGGAGGTTGTCGAGCTCGACCGTGCACATCCGGTGCTTACGGAGGACGCTGGTCCCACAGTTTTTCTTGACGCACCATCATATTTCATCCACCATCATAAATCATCCATCGAAGGATAAAGACAGCTCCAACACTGAGACTGAAGAACCAGCGCCTGCACGGCCAACATGCTCCTCAAGTTCACACTCGCACTGATGGTACTGTTAGCATATACAATAGGCATCATTGCGAACAAGCTGAACGCCACACAAAATAAGTAATTTCTTTTTTTTCACCAACGAGGTGAAGTCTGACCCTTTTGAGCTAGGGGTAAGGGGCACACCTCAGGGGTCGGTCATCTCGCTGCTTTTCTTGGACCTAGCCATGCGCGGCGTCTCCGCCCTTCTCTAGCTTCCCTGCGATGCAGTTAGCTTCCCTGCAATGCGGCTTGCCCTACTAATGGCAACTTAGGCAGTCCTGCGTGTACAAGTGCAGTTTGCTCGTGACGGGCCATGTATGTAAAATGTTGACTCGGCTCTTCTAATACAAACATGCACTAAAAACAGGCTTCTGCATGTGCAACTTGAATTTTCGAGAGTATTTCAATGAAGACAGCTGTCGCCATTAGTAGGGCAAATGTGCAGTGCAGAGAAGCGCACTTGTGAATTATTATGAAATTGAGTTTTAAAAGATTTCTGCGAACTCCCCAGCAGTACCATTGCAAGCTCACACACTTTGCATAGTGTTTGTTCAATTGCCACAAAAACCGGGAAATCGATGATAAACGGTAGACAGTCCCTTTCAAGTTTTAAGTCTTTCCATTTAATTACGTTCTTGTGTGTGATGCCATGTTGCACTTCATGCAATGCACCACACACGCAGGTTTTGTCAGGAGAGGGAAGGGCCCGCTGGCATACCAAAAACTGCAACGGATGTTTCCGCATAGATCAGTGTAACTTCGTGAAAATGGCTAGAGGCGGGCATGCTCCGGAACGTGGCCATGTTATGAACCATTTTCGCTGGCCAAGGAGGAGCATCCTGGCAACCTGTGCCTTCCTCCTCTCCTGGTTTGTGCAAGGCAGTTTGGAGCATGCATGCTGATGCTTCTTGGGTCCTACAATTTGTGGCTGCTGTAGGACAACCTGCAGGGTTTTTTTCTTCTCTTATATTGTGGTGTCAGCAAACAAAAGGCCAACAGGAAGCCAGTGTGCAATATTCGGCTGCACT
This sequence comes from Hyalomma asiaticum, assembly GCA_013339685.2. NCBI lineage: Eukaryota > Metazoa > Arthropoda > Arachnida > Ixodida > Ixodidae > Hyalomma > Hyalomma asiaticum. Next base: position 118,644,275 of record CM023484.1, read on the forward strand.
GATAACTACAGCAAAAGGGAATAGGAATTATGCAATCTGCATCACCAGACACAGAGAGTTTGCAGCTGCAGGCTCTTCATGTTGTATCATTTCCTCCTTGACGAGGAACAGTAGTGTTCACAAGCTCAGACGGCGGGAAAAGTTCTGATCTTTGGCCTGCCATTAGCGTACTCACAGACTCATGGAAGGTGGTAATGCAATGATGCTTCGCACTAGATGCTTTGCATGCACGCTTTGCACACAATGCCAGGATGGCTTTTTCACCCAAAGAGAACATCAGCTATCAACTTCTTTCCGTAGAAATTGTGTTTGATGACCTTCGTTAGCTGACATTTCAATTCCAGCAGGGACAACCTTTGACGCGTTCACCAATACTGACAGGGATGCTGAAAAATCATCCATCGAAGGATAAAGACAGCTCCAACACTGAGACTGAAGAACCAGCGCCTGCACGGCCAGCATGCTCCTTAAGTTCACACTCGCACTGATGGTACTGTTAGCATATACAATAGGCATCATTGCGAACAAGCTGAACGCCACACAAAATAAGTAATTTCTTTTTTTTCACCAACGAGGTGAAGTCTGACCCCTTTGAGCTAGGGGTAAGGGGAATACCTCAGGGATCGGTCATCTCGCCGCTTGTTTTCAGCGTAGCCATGCGCGGCCTCTCTGCTCACCTCTCTGAGGTCATCATCATCAGCCTGTCTACGCCCACTGCAGGGCAAAGGCCTCTCCCATGGATCTCCAACTATCCCTGTCCTGTGCTAACTGGGCCCAATTTATCCCCGCAAACTTCCTGATCTCATCTGCCGCCCCCTGCTACACTTGCCTTCTCTAGGAATCCACTCCGTTACCCTTAATGACCAACGGTTGTCTTGTCTTCGCATTACATGGCCCGCCCAGGCCCATTTCTTCTTCTTAATTTCTATTAGTATGTCCCTAACACGCGTTTGTTCCCTAACCCACACCGCTCTCTTCTTGTCCCTTAAGGTTACACCTACCATTTTCTGTTCCATAGCTCGCTGCGTCGTCCTCAATTTAAGCTGAACCCTCTTAGTTAACCTCCAAGTTTCTGCGCCATAGGTGAGTACCGGTAAGATGCAGCTGTTATACACTTTCCTCTTCAGAGACAACGGTAAGCTACCATTCATTATCTGAGAATGCTTGCCGAATGCACTCCAACCCATTCTAATCCTCCTAATAACCTCAGCCTCATGATTCGGATCATGGGTCACTACCTGGCCTAAGTAGACATATTCACTTACTACTTCCAGTGCCTCGCCAGCTATCTGAAATCGCTGTACTCGCCAAAGGCTGTTGAACATTACTTTAGTTTTCTGCCCACTGTTATACTTTGCCTGTTTAGGTCAGCAATCATGGTTTGTAATTCATCTCCCGATTTACTTAGCTAGGCAACGTCATGAGCAAATGTGAGGTTACTGAGGTATTCCCCATTAACCCTTACACCCACCTGTCCCCAATCAAGCGTTCTAAATACTTCTTGTAAACATGCTGTGAATAACATTGGAGAGATTGTGTCCCCTTGTTTTACGCCCTTCCTTATAGGTATCTTGCTGCTCACCTTATGGAGGACTATGGTGGCTGTGGAGCCGTTGTAGATGTCTTCCAGTAGTCTTACGTAGTGCTCGTCTACGCCCTGATTCCGCAATGCCTGCATGACTGCTGAGGTATTGACCGAGTCGTATGCCTTCTCGTAATCTATGAAGGCTATATATAGGGGTTGATTATACCCCGCGCATTTCTCTATCACCTGATTGATAGTGTGAATATGGTCTATTGTTGAGTAGCCTTTACGAAACCCTGCTTGTTCCTTAGGTTGACTGAAATCTAAGGTGGCACAAATTCTGTTAGCGATTACCTTGGTAAATACCTTGTAAACGACTGACAGTAAGCTAATCGGCCTGTAATTTTTCAAGTCCTTCGTGTCGCCTTTCTTATGGATTAGGATGATGTTAGCATTCTTCCAAGATTCTGGTATGCTCGCAGTCATTAGGCATTGCGTATACAGGCTTGCCAGTTTTTCCAGTATAATCTGCCCGCCATCCTTCAACAGATCTGCTGTTATCTGATCCTCACCGGGTGCCTTTCCCGCTTGCATCTCTTTCAAAGCTTTCATTACTTCCTATGTCAGTACTAGTGGAATGTCAGCCTCTTCTAATCTGCTTCCCCGTTCACTATTCTGGTTATCATGACTACTGTAGAGATCTCTGTAAAACTCCTCAGCGGTTATCACTATCTCATCCCTATTCGTGATCACATTGCCTTGCCTGTCTCGTAATGCATACATCTGATTTCTACCTATGCCTAGACGTCTCTTCGCCGCTTTCAGGCTCCTTCCGTTCTTTAGAGCATGCTCAATCCGCTCCATATTATACTTCCGTATGTCGGCTGTCTTACTCTTATTAACTTTGAAAGCGCCGCTAGTTCTATTCTGTCAATTGCATTTGATACTGTCATGCCTTGCCGCTTTCTAATCAAGTCTTTCGTCTCCTGGGAAAGTTTGCTAGTAATCTCTCTACCGATCTTACCGCCTACTTCTATTGCACATTCCGTGACAATCCGCGTGAGATTATCGCTGGCTTCCTGAACGCAATTGTCTGCTTGGTCTGTTAGAGCTGAATATCTGTTCTGCAGTGCTATCTGGAATTCCTCGACTTTCCGTTTTACAGTTAGCTCATTGATCAGCGTCTTTCGTACTAGCTTACTGTGGTCCCTCCTCAAGTCTAGCCCAATTCCAGATCTCACCACCTGTGGTCACTGCACCTAACTCTGCCCAGCACTTCAACATCCTGCACGACGCCAGGGTTCTCGCATAGTATGTAGTCTATTTCATTTTTATGCTCGCCATTCGGGCTCTTCCACGTCCACTTCCGATTCTCCCGTTTACGGAAGAGCGCATTCATGATGCGCAGATTAATCCGCTCTGCAAACTCTACTAATAAGTCCCCTCTGTCATTCCTAGAACCCACGCCATAGTTCCCGACTGCCTCGTCTCCAGCCTGTCTCTTGCCTACCTTAGCGTTGAAGTCTCCCATCACAATAGTGTACTGCGTCTTTACTTTAGCCATTGCCGATTCCACATCTTCATAGAAGCGTTCAACTAGCTGGTCGTCATGGCTGGATGTTGGTGCATAGGCCTGTACCACCTTCAATTTGTATCTCTTATTAAGCTTAATTACAAGACCTGCTACCCTCTCGTTAAGTATTCTACTATGTTGCCAGCAATGGTCTTGTTGACCAGAAATCCCACTCCTAGTTCTCTTTTGTCTTCTAGGCCACGATAACATAGGATGTGCCCATTTTTCAGCAGTGTAAAGGCTTCACCCGTCCTCCTAACCTCACTGAGCCCTATAACGTCCCATTTAATGCCCGCTAATTCCTCAATCAGTACCTCTAGACTTCCCTCGCTAGATAAAGTTCTTGCGTTAAACATTGCCAGGGTCAGATTCCAGTGGCGGCCTGTCCGGACCCAGAGATTCTTAGCACCCTCTGCTGCGTCACAGGTCTGACCGCTGCCATGGTCAGTTGCTCCGCAGCCGCTGGGGACTGAGGGCCGAGGGTTAATTGGCGTAATCATGGGTCTCTGAGGTGGACTGCGTTAATTACGTTCTCTATGCCGACGGGATCACGGTGTGGTGCGCGGGCGGCAGTGACGGCAGAGTCTAGGAACCCCTACAGGCGGGCTTGAGCTGCATGGAGGAATTCTTGGCGGGCACGGGGCTCCAGCTTTCTACTCCTTTTGTATCAGCCGACCAGGAGGGGCCGCATCCCCAAGGGGCAGGTTCCTCTCAGCGAGGTCGACAACTACTTTCGCACGGGCAGGTCATTCTCAGGGCGCAAGTCGGCCGCGTACTCGTATGCTGATCGAGGCAAACGGTTCCAGCGGCCAGACGATCGCCGTATTGCCACCAAAATGAATAACATGGTCAGGCTCATCTCTAGGGTCTCCAACAGCCGCGGAGGGCTAGGAGAGGATAACCTACTAATGTTGTAGAACGCCTTCCTAATGAGCTACATTACATACGTGGCCACTATACATCAGTGGTACGGATACGAGAGAGCAAAGCTCCAAGTCCTGACTTGCAAGAGCATTAAAAAGGTGCTCGGCGTCACCATGAGAACTAGCACGGAGGGGCTCATGCAGACGGGAGTCCACAACACCCTCGACGAAGTGGTCGAGGCACAGCAAACGGCCCAAGTCATCAGGCTCTCTTCCTCGCCTGCGGGAAGGCTAATCCTGGAGGCGCTGGGCTCCAGCACCCAAGCCTACATTGCTGGCGTCCGTGTGAATCACGGTAGGCGCGTCGTCGTCAAAGTGAGCCAGTACAGGAGGTGTTCATAGGCGCTGACGGAGTTCATCAAATGCCGCTTGTTCGTCTTCACCTCATACAAATGGAACGTCTTACCTTGTAAGGCGTGTTAGCGGCGTGGCGAGGTGGGAGAAGTTGGCTATAAACCTCCGGTAATATGTGCTGAGGCCCAGAAAACGTCTAGCTGACTTCTTCTCCGTTGGCGTTGGAAAATTTCGCGACGACCGCAATCTTCTCCAGGTCAGGACGAACGCTGCTATGGCTTACAACATGACCTAGGAATTGGAGTTCTCTGCTTTCAGTGTCAGGTTGGCGGACCGAATCGCTTGAAAAACCAACAACAGCCTTCTTAGGTGCTGCTCGAAAGTTTCTGAAAAGGCAATGACGTCATCGAGGTACACCAGACACGTCTGCCATTTCAGGCCACATAGAACCATGTCCATCAGCCTTTGAAATGTCGCTGGAGTTGAGCATTATCCGAATGGGAAGACCTTAAATTCCTACAGCCCGTCAGGCGTAACAGAGCAGTCTTTTCTCTGTCGCGTTCCACTATCCTTTTTGTTTCCACTCTGCTCTGGACTCTCTTAATCCCTTCCCCGTCCCTAAACAGAGTAGCATGCCAGCGGTTATATACACGTCAGCAAAAATCTCTGTTTTTTTCTCCAATAAAGAGCCTCTTTCTCTCTGGGCTGCAATCCCACTGCCCAAGGGAGAGGCGGTGCGCACTCGACATGGTGACGCGGGAGGCCGTGACGGTCTCACCGTACCCCCACAGTGTGCACCCGCAACACAACTTAGGCAGACGCAGGGCCAGGGCAGCTGCTCTTCTAGGGTCCGTTGCCAAAGATCTGTGACCAGTCGCGTTCGTCGACGCCACCCAATACATTTCGTCGGACCGGTTCACGGTGGTTGTAAGGGTCGTCGGAATGAGACGGAGAATACGGTACGTCGAGGTGGTCAAGTAGGCGCCGACGCACAGCCACGTGGTAAACATGCGGGGGAGGAGGTGACCATTGTGGGGATGGTTTGGCACAAGAGGAGCACACACAGACAGACGGAGTGCAAACTACCGGCTGATTCATTCAGAACTGAAGAAGGGTGTCTGTTTATACTAGCGCACGCGCAGCACTTGAATCGAGATAGACGAACTTGCTTTGTTGCGTGATTGCTCTGCGTTGTACATGTGCTAGTATAAATAGGCACCCTTTTTCAGTCCTGAACAAATCAGCTGGTAGTTGGCGCTCTGTGTGTCCCTCTCTTGTGTCTGTTTATTTAGTGCCCTGTAAGTATTTGCACCAATTTGAGCCAACTAGCTTATTAGGAATATAAAATTTCTGAAATTTCGATGCATTTTGAAACAAACAAAAGGCATACTTTTCCTCATGTGACGCACCTGGAGTAGTGGTTTTACTACAGCACAGGACTGCTGTGCTGCGAAACCAGCTTCTCAGGAGAAATTGGCACTGCCATAAAGGCACACTTTAGAAGGAATTTGGGTTATATGGGCAGAGTCCCCTATTTTAGCACTGATAAATAGCACTCTACTTTTCTTCAGAATCCTACTTCTGTATGTTCAGATTTGCTCTCAAATTGTATACTAATTACCATTTTCTGTGTCTCTCCTTAGAACTAAAAAAGCGATATTTTCTCTTTGCCTGTTTTTTATTTTGTGTGTTGTTAGCTCTTATTATTGAGTAGCCAGCCTACATTGTTCTTTGTGCGTATGTTGTAGCTTGTTCCATACCTATGTAGCATGGATTCTTTTTTTAACAAAAGCGTTTTACGCCGGGGTCCACCACAGCTTTACTGCATCACTATACGTCACTACCGTAACGGAAATGATGCAGTAAAATTTACATAAACAATGACAAAGAAAAAGCAAGCAGAAAAATTTTTCACTGACACGGCCGGGATCGCTCGAACCGCGACGAAAGGTGCCGACGCGCTACCGACTGAGCTATCCTTGTCCATGTTAGAAGCAGCACAAACGCGCCTTATAACCCTTCATTTAAATTTTCTCCATCTCTCTCCTTCTCGTTGTGTTCTCCGTTGGCTGGGGCCGTGCCGCCACCTAGAGTTGTTGCAGCAAAATATCGTCATAGCACCAAAGAGCTCCGATAGTTCGGCCTGGGTAGGGTAGTGTCAGCGCTCTCGCTGAGGCTACCCTACCCCAAAAGCGCAGCTCAGTGCAGTTTGGTCATTTCACGTTCGTGTCATCATCAGCCTGTCTACGCCCTCTGCAGGGCAAAGTCCTCTCCCATAGATCTCCAGTTATCAACTGAGGAGCACCCTGTCCTGTGCTCACTGGGTGTTATACCGATTCCTAAACAGGGGGATCAGCCAGATTTGTTTTTACAAGGAACAAGTTTAAATTGCTAAGTTATGCTTGCAGTCGGCCTGCTGTCTATACAGACTATTAATTTTAAAATTATTGGATTACTATGACTACCGAGTTCTAACTAAAATACGGTCAAACCCACTTAAAGTGATTCCAGATATAACAATCTATCGGCTATGGCAAGGTGTACTCAAGATTTTTCCTTTCCATCCATTGAAACTGTGACCAGATGTAGCAAACATTTTTCAGTGTCCTATTTTTGCAATGAATTTCAGATGCGATCACGGTAAAAATATGCTGCGTGTCAAGTGGAGAAAAAAAAAAAAAAAGATCCAGACAGCCCCTTAACGCAGCTCCCACTTGCCCATGGCTTGCCTCGGTCACGTGCCATTTGCCACCTTGAAATTGTTGATAGTGTGGAGTTGATTGAGACTGCAAGCTTTCTCAAGGTCTGATTTTTTAAAAAATTTTACCCATATTAACTTTTCCCACTCAACACGCAGATGTAGATTTAAGCTCTCTATTTACGTTACTCATGTCACAGGCTTTGGGCCACAGGCATGCTCATCCAAGTGTGGCTTGCGCATAGCAACAAAAAAAAAAAAAAAAAGGAAAAAGAAGCCATCAGTGTGAGTGGAAAATTTAAGGACACATAGAATTTTTTTTTTCTGTGACTGTGCCCTCTCCTGGAAGCGGGAAATGCGATTAGTTGCAAACACTGCTTAATCCACTCATAAGTTAGCAGCAGGCATTGCTTCACAAAGCGAGAAGGCCCAACTTTTCACCAAAGGGGTTGTTAGCACTTTGTAATAAAACTGGGTGAGCAAAAAATGACTTGGTCGCTAATTTACAAGTGTTTTGTAGTGAAAGCTTATATACAACTAACTACTGATATCATGACCACTTTTCGCAGCACTTTCAAGTTCATTATAAATGGATTTGACCATATTGCTATTTGTGCACTCCTGAGCATAACTTTTTATGAAAGCTGATGAAGTTGCTGCTTTGTCTGCAACTGGAGCTACTACAGGGCTAGGCCGTTTTCATCCATGCTATTTCTTGACCAGATGGGATTCCGTCCAACTCCCGTCCTCCACTACTGCTATCATTTCTAAAGACCATACAACATATCTTAGTTCCCAAAACTTTACTCACGCTGACAAATAAAGCAGCTGTTCTGTCTGTTCATGCACGGGAGTTAAAGGGGCCCTCTAACACTTTTCTGGAACGCATTTTTTATTTGCGGGTTGCGTAGACAGATAGCTGAGGATATTTGGCAGGTGTCAAACCACCCATCTCAGTTGATTTATTTTTTAATTGTTCGCATAGTGGTGCTTGCCAGAAATATTTGTGGCGGAAATGATTTAGTGCGCAAGCCTGTGTTTTGGTGGAAGTAACATTCGAAGTGCTTTTGGCACTACATCGGTAAGCTGAGTAATATTCGCTGGCTCCTATTTTGCCTCTTGCCTTTTGCTTACACGAATCGTACGTGCACGAAAGGAATCTCTCTTTCCTTCATTTCCCTTGTGTACATTCGCAACTCTCTGAAGCGCTGAGCTATGTGTTGTATCGCGCTTGTTGTATCGCGCTTTTTTTATTGTGTATGTTCTATGTGTTGTGTCGTGTGTGTTGTATCGCATGCAGCACTATTGGGGAATTTTAGCGTGTCTGGTAAACTGTTATATGCAAAGGCATACCGGATACCAGGTAGCGTTGTTTGTCACAGTGATGTGGCGCCACCTATGGGTGATAAACACAGTGAGCAAATCCACATGATCTATATCCTCCGAGACTCATGCGTCAACTCAATACGCCTACAAACTTGACCATTTGAGTGTCGCACTCGGAAACGATGTCGAATTGTCACGGATGCTTTACTGCCGAAGCTTCATGATCAAAGCTAAAGCAAATACAACCGTCTGCTAGCAACGCAAGGGCTACAGGGTGCGTAGTGACTACTCAAAAGATTCAAAGTGGACGGCACATGCTTCGGGTAGTTGACTGTGCTTGCGTATGCGATGTTTACACGAAGTATGCTGCTCTGCTCTGTTTATACCCATGAGGAAACATTGCGCAGTATGGTTGTACGCTGTCTGACCCCTTTCGACGATCTTAGCGGTGAGTTCAGAGATGATGGCACTCGCCTTGGAGTGTCACTATACGAAACGTTGCGTAAAGCCTTGGTACGAAGCAGAAGCACCTGCTCTATCTCTGACAAGTCAGAGTGGTCAGAAAAGCTCATAACTGACAGTGTGGCACACTCACGCTTCACGTTGTTTGTTGACATGGCAACAGCATCATCCCCACACTGGTGCGAACAGTGAACCATGGCATAGAAACTTCCTTTACGCACGCGCTTCATGCCAATTCCATTGGCCGCACGCTATATCGTGCCCCGCCACGGTGGTCTAGTGGTTATGGCGCTCGGCTACAGATCCGAAGGTCGTGGGATTGAATACCGGCCACGGCGGCTGCATTTCGATGGAGGCGAAATGTTGAGGCCCGTGTGCTGTGTGATGTCGGTGCACGTTAAAGAACTCCAGGTGGTCGAAATTTCTGGAGACCTCCACTACGGCGTCTTTCATAATCAGGGCTGGTTTTTGGACGTTAAACCCCACAAATCAAATCAATGCACGCTATATCGCACGTGGCGACTGAGATGAGATCACCCGACCTTGCAAAAACTCGAGTTGAGGGTCCGCATTTTTGCTTGTATATTGAACTTTGTCTAAAGCATACACTCACATGAAAACGGGCATGAGGAAAGCGTTTAAAAGGCCCCTTTAATGTGCTTTTCAAGTGTAGTATTTATTGTATTGCAGTAATGTTTGCACTTGGTGCAAGTTCCCCTGCCGTTCACTTTATTTGTTACCACTCGAGGGCCCATTTCTGGTGAAGTTTGCCCAGTGAGCTTGCCGGCCATGGAACACAGTGCTTAAGCATTGTCCGGGGTTGTGGTGAAATTCCACTTCGTAGTAGGCACGCCCTGGCTGAGCAGTGCTGTCGCTCTGCCACAGGCTCACGACTCTTCGGTGCGCTGCATGGTGTGGAGCCACAACGACACCTGGATGGTGACGGGAGACCATTCGGGTTACGTCAAGTACTGGCAATCCAACATGAACAACGTCAAGATGTTCCAGGGCCACAAGGAGGCCATTCGAGGCATCAGGTGGGCACCCAGCAGCTCCTGCACAGGCACTGGGCAGGCTTATTTTTTGTTCACTGCTGCCGCTGGCTGTTCTATTTTCATTTCCTTGTGGGTGCACTTTCTGCCCATGTTTTTAAAGGCTGTGGTACTTGCAATGTTCAGTGTGGAATCTTGGTTAATAGCAGTTGCCAGCTATGATTACGAGGCATGCCCATGGTAGAGGGGTCCGGAGTAATTTTGACGAGTTAAATCTAAGCATGCAGGTGTTCTTTTACATATTACCCCCCAAAAATGAAGCTGCCATGGCCGGTGTTTGGTCCTGCAACCTCGAGCATCACAAGCCGCGACACCCTGGCTGCGAAGCTGCCACAGCAAGTCGTGAAGTGTTTAATGACACTTTTGTCCTTATGGTGGCACTTTAAGGTTTAAATTGCACCTTCATCATTTATTGAATTTGTGTGGATTACATGCTCAGAGTCCATATGTTTGCGTGCAGTGCTCAGGCACAGCATTGAATCTAAAATACACAAGTGGAATATTTCACTGTTACCATTGGGTAACACATTGTCCCTAGCGAGGTGTCTAGCGACTTGTAAAACTAGAAAAAAGCTGGGAAAGACTAGGAATTTGTCACCTACTTTCATGATACTCGCCCAGCACCTTCACAATAGGTTACGATCGTGCAAGTATTTGTGTCACCCCGAGTTCGTGTGGTGAAAGACAAGACAGCTTGCACACGAACATGCAGCACAAACTTTATTAGGCCGCACGTAAGCACCGCGTTTCTTGGTTCTCTCCTCAATGTCCTTGATAAGCACCATCTGAAATATTTAATAATTTTCTAATAGTGTTTGCTATTCGATTTGATTTGTGCTTTCGTTATTTGAAGTTGCTAATTAAGGGAAAAAAATATGCCATGTGGCAAGTAGCCCATTCCCACATGTTACGCACTTTGCCACATAACACCTGTGGACTGCGGCGTAACTGACACGTGTGCAGCGGCAGCGCTAATGTTAATGTACCGTGGCAAAGTTAGCACTCATGTACTGCAGCGACACTAACACCGGTGTACTGCGGCGAAGCTAACACCCACGTACTGCAGCGAAGTAAACACTCGCATTTGTGGCGAACGCCTATGTACTGTGGCGAAGTTAACACTTGCGTCTGCAGCGAAGCTAACACCCGTGTACTTCAACAAAGTTAGCTCAGCTTTCTGTTACACACTTTTCTGTTGGACTTTGGAATGACACCGGGAATACACTAGTCACGCAATAATTTTTTTTGCTCGATGTTGAACGGTACCTTTCTCCATAGTTACCGTATTTTTGCGCGTATAACCCGCCCCTGCATATAATCCGCACCCCCACTTTCAGCTCGCTGAGAAAGAAAAAAAAATCCTCGCGTATTGCCCACACATTTGATATAAAGGGAAGGCTGTACAAAAGCTACTGCTCAAGCAACATAGCGCATATGTAGGCAGAAAATGCTTTATTTAGCAAGCAGAATACGCTGTCTACAAGGCCGTTGCGTGAAAGGCGGTCCTTCCTCAGTTGTGTGGCCGCGGAACAAGTCAAGAACGAGCATGGACCTCTTTGCGAGCATTGCACCGGGCCTCTTGTCCCATACCGTCTTGATCCAGTCCACGAACAAGTCACTGTTCATCCACGCATTCTCGTGTGCGCGCACCACCACACCGGCAGGCAAATGAATCTTCGGAAGGTTTTTCCTTTTCAGGATGACATGCGGTCGCAGTTGCGTGCCGTCGGCGAGGGCACTGTGATGCGCTGTTTTGTGTTCCCGCCGGTCAGCATGCTCACCGAACTGCTGCCCCATCTTCTCAATCGTTGTGTCCAACGGCATTTCAAAATAAACAGGAGTTTCATCCGCATTGCCGATTTGCGAGAAAATGTAATCGTGCTGCTTTCGCAGGCCAATTACATATCTCTGGTACTTGAGCAGCTTCTCCTCGTAAGAAGCCGGCAAGCGTTGACATATTGTAGTCCGCTGTCTGATTGAGAGCCCTTGCCGCTTCATAAAGCGGTGCAGCCATCCGCAGCTCGCACGGAACCCGTGAGGTAGGCCTAGCTCCCTCGAAAGTCGCCGCGCTTCCACTTGGGCCATCTCGATATGGTGTGACCCCTGCTTCTGACATCTTCGATGAACTTTACTAGCTGCGCCTCCAGCTCAGGGGTAGGCGCCGGTCTTGGGGCCACGAAGTGACCTACGGTCGCGGTGCGCGGCTTGTAGGCTGTCTTTCTTCTTTCTCCACAGTCGCACGCAGGACTCGTCCACATCGTGCCGTCTTCCCGCTTCGCGATTTCCGAATTCCTCGGCAACGCCGATGATCTTAAGCTTTTGCTGTGCCGTGAAGGACTGCCGCTGTACGCGACTCATGGTGACAGAACAGATCGACTTAGGCTTGGTGAACGGGTCGAGATGTGGAGAACTAGTGGTATCAGCGAGGTAAAGAGCGCTCATACTCGGCGACAACTTTTCTTGACAGCACCCTGGAAGCAACAGAACTGAAATGAATGCCTGCTACCGCGTCAAAAAGTAGCACTTAAATTTACTGATATCTCATTTGCCTTGCTGAAATAAATACTGCTTTATTTATTATGGAACTCAAACGGTTGCGGGAAGTCGTAGATAAGATACAGGTATTGTTCACTTTGCAAAAATGCCTTCCTTTTCTTTCTATTTCTTAGACAGCACCACCTTTTCGGCAAGCCCTTTTCAAAAGTCAACATGGCGTGCGTGACGTAGGGACATGCGGAGGGTGGTGGAGGGTCACTGTGCGGCCGCAAACGTCCAATAAATATACTTGTGATGTGACAGTGAGGTTTACACTGAACAATTGAATTGTCTCTCCCCAAATGTATTTCTAAACGCTTCAACGATGTAAGTAAGCGAAACCGAAATCGGCCGCAAGCTGCCGTACTACTTGCGGAGCAACACAAATTTGTGGAAACTGCCTCCGTAGCCTTCGCTACGCTGTTAAGGGGCTTCACAGCACAACACGCATTGCTGTGAAGCAGCACTATAGGAAGAACCCCGCGTATTATCCGCACCTCCACTTTGCCGCTGAAATTTTTGGGTTTTTGGTGCGGGTTATAAGCGCGAAAATACGGTAGATATGGTATTGTTAAAAAAATCAAAAATTATTTGAATTCGCTTCGCACTGAAAATTTTGCTATTCGCACAGCTCTGAGCACTGAGGAATGCAGCATTGCAAATAAATATTACTGCTGCTTACACATGGCTGTGCCCGGCAGCGTGCAGCAGTTTTATCGGGACACGGGAGGTGTGAATCGCCGTGCAGATCGAGGGCAGTCGGATCAAGCTTAGTGGGAAAGCCACGGTGTGGCCGTTTGCGGCATTGCAGGTGTTGAAATTGGGGGTTGTGTTTGTTACATGGGAGGCAGGCATGAAATTAGAAATTTGACTACTAATGTTTGGGGTGCGTTTATTATGCTAGTGCGTCCATTATGCGAGTAAATACGGCGAAGCATAATACAAGTGCATTTAGAGAATGAGGGCAGTTGGAGTAAATATCGTTTGTGTTCTTTGCTCTTTTTGTTGGCTTCAAAGGCCCACTTTGGCAAACACACACTATGTGTGTGGCATCAGTATTGTGGGAAGCCACTGATGTAATCAGTAAAACTGACTTGTGAGCAATTTGGTCATCTCAAGCCTCTTTCCTAAAAGCATGTTTCCTACCACTGCCTAGAGGGAAGACTGCACTGAACCGCTGCTGTATGCGTGGGAATGCTGGGATAGGTCGGAATCAGATTGGCATTGTTCATTGAGAGCTCAGACGCCTCGATATAGTGCCTCGGATATACTGGCCAGTGTGCTGTCTGCAGCCTTCTGGGTGGCTCTGGAACCAATGAATGGTGGTGGCCACCGCTGGGCCACGCACTCTTTGTAGCCTCCTGGGTGTTCGCAACATGAGGCCACTATGCTCTTTGCTTTCCTAAAGCCATAGTAGCAACGCACTTTTCATGTATGTTTTCGGGTGTTTAACGGCTTGTTCTGGCTATAAGTGACTTTCACAGACCTTGTCGCCTTCGTTAAGAGCTTGAAGCCGAGCTGAGCAGAGTGTGATGCTCAGCTAGGCTCCGAAAGTCGCACCTTCGTTTCTGCACGGGGAAAGAGGAATTGCATTTGTATTTGCACAATTATTGCAGCACAACTATTCTCAGTGAAGCAATTTTAGGTTCTGTTTTATAAAATAAAATACATATTAATGTTATATCAGCCTGTAAAGCTGGCCTCTGCCTGTATGTATGTCCCATGTGTTCACAATTTCCTCATATTTGTGGTTAATTATGTTTCTTATGTGTCATCATCATCATCATCATCAGCCTATTTTAGGTCCACTGCAGGACAAAGGCCTCTCCCAGCGATTTCCAATCCACGTTACCTGAGCGACTTGGTTACTTAGGGCAAACACTACCAAGAAGCCCAATTCCACACTCTTACCTGAGCGAGTTGGCTCCATTTTATGCCTGCAAACTTTTTAATTTCATCGCTCCACCTAACCGTTTGCCTGCCTCTGTTGCGTTTTCCCTCTCTTGGTATCCACTCTGTCGCTCTTATTGTCCATCTGTTATCTTTCCTCCTTATGGCATGTCCTGCCTAGGTCCACTTTTTTCTTTTAATTGATCTAAGAACAGGCCAGGATTTCTTTTCGGGTGGGGCCCAAGGCCTAATTCTTTGCAAAAAAAACCATCATCATCATCATTTATTCACCCTTAAATGGCCATTTTCAGGGTATTACATAAGGGGGGGGGAACAGAAGCATCATTAACAGCAAGGTCATTATTATACTAATGGGTCGTTGAAGCCATCACATTCCATACAAAAGTCGCCTTTTCCAATCTTTCGGTTAGCTTCCGCCGTCCGGTCGTGGAAAAACTCTGCGTTGCCGCAAATCAAAGTCGTACGCGTGCGTGTTCCCACGCCGCGCAGCTACCAGTCAAACAAAGCACCTGAATGCTGCCTAAGTTGCCGCCACTGCGCGGCTGTATAAATGACGCCCGCAGTGTACCGCCTGCTAGCTCTGCAGCAACAAAGACACCGCTCCTCTTGTTAAGAAGGACATTTCTTCGGGGAATCCACCGGTGGAGTCAACGCTATCCTTTTCTGTATGTCCTGTCATTGTTTGCACTGTTCCTTGAAACAAACCAACTACTGAGCGCCCTGACCGTAGTTGAGAATCCTCGTTTCTCGCAATATAGCCATGGTTGCTTTTCCCAGAAAACCCGACACAACGAACCAATCACCTTCCTAAACATCTCTGTGCGACGAAGAAGAGTCGCATGAAGGATGGGCAGATGTCGTTTTTTCTGGTTCCGAAGCCGCATGGTAACATTTTGTTCCTTTTAATTTTGTTTCCAGCAAGCTTGTCTTAGATATATGCAAATGTCCTGTGTTGCACAATTTTCTGTCTCTTTTCACCATCACAAAGCAGTAACTGTTTTCGATGATTGGTTTCAGTTGGTATGACCGTTGTGTCTGGAAGATTGATGTGTTCGCTATTTCGGGAATGTTCGGCTATCGGGTTGCGATCCCGTTCAAAATTGCAGAGGTAATTCCTGTGCTGTCGAAATGTTTCTTTGACGTTTTTTATTTCGCCGATGTAGCTCGCATCGCATATTTGTATACAGTGCCTTGGGCTTTCTCCTTCGGTGAACGGTCTTTGGCATTATGTATAGAGAGCATGTGCTCGGAGGCATGTGAGTCACTTGGATGCCTTCTTTTCTGAGAACATGACCGATGGTTTCGCTAACGCCTCGTACGTATGGGAGAGTGTGGTGTTTCTGTTGTGGTGTTGATTCAGGAGCCAGACGCTGAATTCTCGGCAAACATTGCCGTGCTTTTAGAATTGAAGTCCTTTTGGAATAAAGGTTCGTTGGTAACTGTTCTTGGTGAGTTCCTTGACTATCGTTTGTTTTTCATTTGTTTAAATGCGCACGGCGCTGCTTGTACTTATTCGTGCCTCTTTACCCCTGTGTTAATGGCTGACTTGACGAATTTTTTTTTGGGGGGGCCCTGGGCCCCCCCTTGCCTGTGTGCCTGTTTAAGAATATCATCTACTCCTATCTGTTCTCTGATCCATTCCATTCGTTTTTTTGCCTTCCAGCGTTACACCTATCATTTTTCTTTCCATTGCATGCTGCATGCTCCTTAATTTCATCTCTAGATTTTTAGTTAACCTCCATGTTTCTGCACCGTACGTTAGTACTGGGAGAATGCAGTGATTGAATACTTTTCACTTTAGTGACAGTGGCAAGTTTCCAGTCATGATTTGGGAATGTCTCCCGAATGCACTCCATCCCGTTCTCATTCTACGGAGGATTTCCTTTTCGTGGGTAGGTGTGCCTGTTAGTAACTGCCCAAGGTACAGTGAAACCCCGATTATACGACTTTCTCGGGACCGCGAAAAAGCGTTGTAAAATGCGGGCGTCGTAAAATCCGAACAGAAAAATTTATGCCCTTGAGTGCGCCGCAATCCACTGGTGTGATTCGCAGCAGCCGTAGCGAAACATGGCACACACTTAAGGGGGGACGTGGCCTTTGAAAGTCGAAAAATCGCGAAAAACGCGCTTTTCGGAAACCCGCATATTTGCACTGTATGTGTCATAAAGTACCGCTCCTGTAATTTTCAGTGCCTAATTTGTCCTAAAGCTACTTCATATCAAATATATTACGAACAGCGGCAGCTGCTGTGTCGCTCAAACACGCTCCGAAACAGCACAACTTCAAGCGAGCGCCGTTCACGCGCCATTCAACCGACTGGCGCCATTTGGCATTTTTTTTGTTTTTTTTTTGTTTTTTTCACCGCCGTCGGCGGGAGCAGCGGTGGCGTGGTGGAAGCATGGTTCGCGCATGATTGGGGGGCTCGCGGGGGCATTCGAGTATGCCGCGTTTGGATGCGAAGCCACAGAACACTTATACCAACTGGCGAGGCTGCGATTGCGCCAAGCGCGCGCTCCTCGAGAGAGTGGGGGAACGTGCGGCCACTACTGGCTGCTGTGCGTGATGACGCGGTGGCCTTCTTCGGCGGCTGCTTCGTGCGTCGTCTGCTACGGTTAGGGTTAGCGCCTGCTTCGTGGTTGTCGCCGCGATATCTGCCCTTGTGTGTGCCGCTTCGCTTTTCGTTATCACAGGAGGGAGATCGCATGAGAGCGGGAGAGAGATGGTTGGTCGGAAAGGGGTGAAAAGAACGGGGAAAGCGAACAACCGCGCCACTCTATGCCGCTACTTGCGGCGCCGGCGGCTGAGGGAAGGGCCAGGGGAAGACGAACGAACGGCGCTGGAAAGCCGAAACAAACCGGTTTCCCGAGCGCTCGGCACGCGGAGTTGTGACGAAGAGCCGGTGCGACGAAAGGCGCACGCGGGCACTTCCCTTTTCTTCGCCGTTTGGTCACCCTGCTTCGCGTGGATCGTCGTGTAACGCGGGTTCGGCGTAAGATCGCATCGTATAATTGAGGTTTTTAATGCATTGTGTCTATGGGGCTTTCGCTGGGACCGGACTAATCCGTCGTAAAATGCGGGTCGTCGTAAAACCGGAGGATGTAAAACCGGGGTTCCACTGTATACGCGTTCGTTTACACATTGTAAGGGTTGATTGTTATTTTTTAATTCCTGTTCCTGAGCTAGATTGTTGAGCATAATTTTAGTCTTCTGCCTTTCATATTTAGTCTTATTTAAAGACTTTCCCGGTTTAGGTCCTCAGTCATGTTTTGTAGTTCGTCACCGTCATTGCCGAAGGGCACAATGTTGTCTACAGAATTGCTGAGATATTCTCCATCTATTTTAATTCCAGCATGCGCACAGGCCCTTTAAAACCTTGAATATCCTTGAATTTCGAAAATCTGTTTTCAGGGCTCTTAAAAACCTTGGCTATCACACCAATCCTTGAAAAACCTTGAATTTATGGAATAGTTAAATCTCGCAATTTGGATTTCATGGGACTGGAAACAAGTGCGATTTAACCATATGTTAGAATTATTGTATCTACAGAACAATAAACAAATGTCCGCACAACAATGGAACTTTATATTCTGAATAAGTTATCCACTTCAAACTTACAAGGCGGCAGATGTCCTCGACTTCCGTTGGGGTAAAGATGAGTCAGCTTCAAGAAGTTTCCTGCAGTAACTGACTGCATAGGCTACGGGCATACATAGGCTTCACGTAATATGAAACCATGACCACATCGTCCTCAAGGTGAGTTGCTCAACGAAATTAGCAGAGTCTCCCCGATAAATGTTAGAGTGAGCCCCACCAGCGGCTGAAATATGGAGTGTTCATCAAAAGCTTGATTATATCACGCTGCTCATGCTTATAATCAGATGGACTTTAGCTATCACCAAATTGTTCTAGTGTCAAACTGTTCAGCTTGGATTTCTATTGAAGCGGCAAAACAATTAAGCTGTAAAGGAAGAGCACCTCCATATGCAAAAGTGTGTTCCACGTAGTGCAGCATTTTCATCAAATAAGGAAAGAAAAAAGCTGTGTCGTTGCTCACCGGTTGAACAGCAGGATTGCAGAGGTGTGGCCCCCACAAGCAGCCCACCTTGAAAAGAAAGTCTCAAATGACAGTGGTTCCAGAAGTACTCCCGCTGATGCAGAGGCAGGGAAGGCAGCTACGTTTATGTGCGACCTTTGTTATTTACGGCTCGGCACTCAAAGGAGGCTCTCCCGGCGTCATTGCACTGCAGCACATGCCTGCCGTATATTCCAGGCTCCACAGGTCGGGAACAGTTTAGTAAAGCATGTCTTTGGGAGAGTTGGTTCGTACTGGAAAACTGAAAAATGGAGCACTGAATACGATGAACACCGAAGTCCTGTGTGCGTCTTGCTTCAGTGTCCATCGTTCCTTAGTGTTTTCAAGCACGAGCAGTTCCTTTACGCATATGAAGCCTTCTCTTTTGACTTGGGTTCGCTTCCATGCAACACTGCTGTGCAGTGAAGCGGAAAGAGGCCACTAGTTGGTCATGGAAGCACATACTGCCCTGCCCGTGTGTGTGTAACTCATCGATGTGGTTTAGACCTGGCAGCCAAATGTGAAAGATCTTCCGGACAGGAAAGAGCATAATTAAGTATGCGCACACAAATTCTGCGTACTGGTATGATTGTGTGTGTCTCAATAGTACAGTGTTCCATTCGGGGCCCTCTGTGACATTACTCGGGCCTTGAGGAAAAAAGGCACGAAAATGTTTCCTTTTCATTCTCCAGAGTTTCTTTTTTTTCTCTCTCTCCCCTCGCCTTTCTTTGCTGTGCACTATCGCCCAATTTTAGAGGTCCCCGGGGGGGGCTCATGGAGGCACTGCAAATGATGTACTTCCCAGTGTCACAGCTGGGCAGACATGTTAGAACGCAACCAAAACGCTTTTACAGGGAATGCGTGCAGAGTAAAGAGTTATCTAGGCAATCGAAAATGGTATTGCTGGTGCATTGCTCAACAAGTCTGAAGGAGCTTTCATGTAGCGTTGAAGCTGCAGAGCACTCTTATAATTGCATACACGAAGCACTTAAGTTTATCTTATTAAGTTGGTGGCTATAGGCTTGCTGTAATTACAGTCTTTCTTTGTGACCTGCCCAGTGCCTTGCAGTGGTTTGTGTCTGTCTCTGCTTGTTTTGTTCTCGAGCAAATAAAGTTCTCTCCAGTAAAGGAAAACACAGTTACTGGATCTTATGTACACAAGCGTCTCAATAAAGAAAAAAGAAAAGGGCACATTTGCCCTTCTTCAGCATCTCAATAAAGGCTTACGGATTTTTCTAGTCAAACGAGAAATAAAGGCAACAAGCCACGCATCATTTGCAAGTGCGCATTGATGAAGTGCAATAAAGTTACCACAGTTTGCGAATGACGTGAATCCAAAAAATGGCAATAAAAGTGGTTAATACACTTGCAAACGATCGTGCCATGTGTTAATGCCATTTCACACTGAACGCAAGCACACTGTTGTTTTGGATGTGGTTTTTGGTGCCAAGCCTCACCACCCCATGGGAAGGACAGAACATTCTCCGTGGCTGTGGATAGCGAGGACACTTCACAATTGGCACAGCAGATTTGTTCACCTTAATAGCGCATCTGCAGAGTGGCCACTAGCTTGCATGCGGGCTGCAGTTAACCCTGCAATAAAAGTACACTGTGGCCACAGCAGCTGGTCCCTGCCTTTGTTATGATCTTGTGAGATCTGTTTTTTAAGGGGGGGTGGGGGCCCTGCAACACTTTTTGAGCGTAGTGAGTGAGTCGGGCCACTGTGTCCCGTGGGCCAAATGTTATTGCACTGCACCCACCCGGGAACTACTCGCAATTTAGTTTCAAGCACAGCTGCTGTAGAGCTCTTCCTTCAACAAAAGATGTGGGGGGGCACTAGCTACTTTGCTGGAGGCACAAATAGCATTGGCCTGTTTTGTAATCGTGGCAACTCGTATGCTTTATTTGTTCTTTTTGATTTCAACATACAAAGAAGAGAGCGACGAAAGATTTGTTGAAAGAAGAACTGCTGTGTTTCAAACTGAATTCTTAGTAAGCACAGTGCAATAACATTTGGCTCACCCATTTGCAAGAGCGTCCACGACTACTGAGTACCGTTTTCTTCTTGCCCTTTCACATTGCACACCACCATGCAGGCACGGCGGAAAAATGGTGCAGTCTACAGGGAGCAGTGCATGCGTCTCCGGGGCACATCCCATGACATGCTTATCGTCTTGGTGGCATTTTTTGCTTTGTCTGGTTCTTCTTTGTACTTAATTCGGGCCCATTCAAATTGCACAGAGCCAGTACCTTTAGTCCCAGAAAGCATTCTCAGTGCGGCAAAATATATGAGGTGAACGAAAGATGGCGTGTCAAAAACCCTTCCTTTTTGCACGTGCTTGGCTGTGAGTTGCTCCCATGCATTTTTCTATGCGGTCCACAAAAGGAAAAAATTATCAAAATCCTCTGGTCCCAATGTTCAAAAAAAAGAAACCTTTATGGCTGTCTTCTTACGTGGGGCAGAACATGGGTGCAATTTTATGTGCCGCCATTTGCTTTGTCTGCAAAATGTAAGTGGCCTATGCTGAGCCAATCTGTGGGCTGTGCATATGCATCACCTGCAGTGGAAAGCTTGACGAAGAAACGTTTGTACTGAATTGGTGCTCTTTGTTGTTTAACCCCAAACGACTCGGTGCCCACGATGCCGTTCAAGTGGCACTGTATGGACATCAGAATCTAAAGTTGCTTGACCGAAATTGCATGCTAACTAGACAGAAACTCCACTATCGTTATCTAAAAATGTAGTGTCGATTAAGTGCACAGTCACCGTTTTGTTTAGGAAGTGCAAGGAGCACAGCAGGCTGGCTTCAGTGGTCCTTTCTGTTCATTTTTATTTCAGCGAAACAAAATATTGTGAAAACTTGTTCTCAAGTGTTTGTTTGATATGGTGCATGTCATTGCTTATGGAGCAGCATCAGCAGCCATGTTGCTAAAAAAAAAAGAATGAGACCAAATTGATAGAGCATTAGATTTAGAAGATGATGTTACGTAGCACAGAAAGAAAACAAAAGAACTTTGTGATAGAAAAGTAGACACTAGAAATTGTACAAAAATACATGTACCTAGGTCAACTATCAACAGAAGAACTTAACCGTGGGAAGGAAACCCATCGTAGAATCAGAATGGATTAGTTTGTGTACGGCAGACATTACGAATTCTCGAATGGCAGCTTACCGCTATCCTTAAAGTGAAAAGTATACAACCATTGCATTCTGGTGGTATTAACCTATGCCCCAGGGCACAAACCTGGACATTAGCAAAGAAACTTGAGCTGAACTTAATGATCACACAACAGGCGGCGTAGTGAAAAATGCTAGGCATTAAGAGACAGAAAGAGTGGATGTTACATAAGAAAGACATAACCAATGATCAGTTAGATTGATGGACTGGATACCAAGTCAGGGGCGCTGACCACAGGTGAAGAAGAGTAAGAGGGGGCAGACAAAATGAAAAAGAAAAAAAAATTGCAGGCATTAAATGGAGCCAGTTCGTACAAGACACGTCAGAGAGAAGATCGTTGGGGGAGGCCTTTGTCCTGCAGTGGACATAGAATGATGATTGGTGCTAGCCAATGGAGTTATTCATTTGAAGGAGCGACACTTTGAGAGCCAGTTTGCTGCAAAACAAGTGGAGCAAGATATTTTTATCACTTGCCATCAGCAGCATTATCTGCTAGATGTGAGGATCAATGGCAACTTCACGTGTTGAATTTCACTCTGGATAGCGTATTGGTAGCTACACATGAGCCGAGTCTTCCGTCACCACACCTGCACATTCTGCGAGGGGCATGCTGTGGCTTCTGCACTGAAGGCTCGTTTCCATTGGGTGGCACTAGTCTCAGACCAAGACACGGGCTGCGAATGGCTGCTCAGAATGTTCATGCTTTGAAACGAGTTGCGTCCCTGTCTTGTTTCTCAGTGTGGCTGGCTCATCTTCTTTGGCGAAGCCATTGCACTGGCTCGAGGCAGTCATTTCCTGTTCTGCCCACACACTTAACTGTATAGCATATCTACTTTGTCTCGGTGGTTGTTCATGCGGTACACTAACAGTGTTGATAGTTGACCTAGGTATATCTAATCTCGGGCTTCTATCGCAAAGTGTCCTTCTGGAGTTATGCAAATAAATAAATCCCTGACGTCAGAATATCTGTGCAGGAACCTCAAGCTTAGCTTTCCCTAGTGCCGCTTTGCATCTTCTGTAGTGAGGCACATGCACTCTATTAGGTTGGCTCTGCTTCAGGCTGAGCTTCAAGCCATCGTGCTCCTAACTGAGTGAATGCTGTAGTCCGTCGCCATCTTGAAGTGCACTGCAGAAGTATTGAAATGTGGTTGAGTTGGTTTACATTCATATTAAGTGCTTTCCTCAGTGCACGCAAAATAGACAAAGACGCTGAGAAAGAGTACGAACAAGGGCTGTGGCCACAACTCGGTTTACTGAAAAAAGAAAGGAAACACACGTGCTCTTTATACACCCAGACAAGCTCACCAGTGAATGCACATGAGCGGAACAATATTACACACAATATTATTGCCAAAAAGTGTACCGAAATTATCCGCAACACATTTGGATATACAAAAAGATCAATGGGCACTCAAAAAGGTAAATTCTTTGTCACTGAGTAGCACTTGTTTGTTCCTTAGCACCCATGTCTACTTTGTGTGCGCTGAAAAAAGGCATCCACTGGCTTTAAAACATGGGCATGTGTCACCATCTGTCAGGCTTTGTGGTAGTGAAAAGTTGGGGTCATTCAGGCATCCTTTGTGCCACTTAGCCTAGCAATATCAGCCTCCCTGTAACAATCACAAGCTGCAGTGATGTTCGAGCCGTTCATTAGTGCCTAGCCATGTTGAGCCCTACCATGTGTTGCTTTGCCGAAAGTCTTGAAAGCACAGTGTCTCTGTGATGTCGCGGGATCGTACACAACGGGGAGAAGACGCTTGTGCATGTTGGAATTGAGTGTAGAGATGATTTCACAGGCCGTAGAGGACGCTGTATATAAGATACTGCAAGGAGAGCTTTGCCGCACCATATGCTGCTTTGCTAGATGTATGATAGGTCAGTTTTATCTGCATTAACTATATGAGACGGCAAACTTTGCAACTGCAAGCACGGAGAACTTGCATGCAGCTACAAAATCAGTGCCAAGTATGACACATTCGGAGAAGTGGCTTTGCAATGCACACCAGTAGACTGTGCCTAAGAGGGATGCAGTGTCTGTTGCAAGAAGACGTGTTGGCTTGTTCTCAACCGCCTTGTCGTGGCCTGTAAAGCAATTGTGACGTTGTCCTCGCTAGGAAGCTCTTGTGTGGGATTTTCTGTCTATGCTGAACAGTGCCTGTGCTCTCACATTGTGTAACTGGCATGACAGCATTCCGTGTGGTGGCGTGTTTGCTGGGAGGGTGGGTGAAAGCGAAAGTCGAACAAGATGTTTCCCCTCTCCCCCCTCCGCGCCTGCAGCTTCTGCCCGACGGACACAAAATTCACCACTTGTTCCGATGATGGAACGGTGCGCGTCTGGGACTTCCTGCGCTGCTTTGAGGAGAAGATCCTCCGAGGTGAGCCTTTTTCTCCTTCTTACACCTGGACTATCTGCACCTAACGCTCTGCTCAAAGAAGGCGCTGGGCCATCATATGAAAAAACAAACTTCTTTGTTCCATGCCATCTCGTGGCTGGCAGAAGGATGTTTGGGTCTAAAAAAATTGCTCAAACCAATGTAGTAACCGCAGGGTCTGTTGCTCATAGCAGATGGGGATTGTGAAATATGGGTTCAGTAAGCTGACCCTTGGAGCCACCAAGGAGCTGTGCGGTGCAATGGTAGCAGGGCAGCTTCATTTCCTTCTGCGTTGAGGACATTTATAAAGCCTTGCCATTCTTCTAAGTGTGCTTATTTTAACAGGGCCTCATTGTGTCGCCAGACATGTAGAAAAATGTGTGGAGCTCTCTAGAAAATGAAAGCACAAAACCGTATGTGCTGTTGGAAACGGACCACCTGTTTGAGGACCATGAAACACGATCAAGTGAGCGTCCTCCAGCATGTGGAGACTGTACTCCCGGGATTAAAATTGAAATGTTTTCTCATTAAATGGGCTAATGTGTGCAGCAACGATGCTACAGGAACATGTGCATCAGATGCGGTACTCGGCCTCCCTGTCATGTGCTTTTGTTCATTTGCCTTGTCCCACTGTTCCCACCTAGTGCTTGTAGTCAGAATGGAGACAGGAGCAGCCATGCTGTGTGAATACAACAGCTGCTTCATGAATTTCAGTGCTTGAACCTGCCATTTGTGCAGACGAAGCATAAACCAGTACTTGTTGATGAAGGGAAGCTTCAACCTTGTCTTGCACACCACCTCAGAATAAAGGCAAATGTTTTTTTTGTTAGATTGCTTGCCAACTTCTGAAACGTCAACACCATCTGTGTTCACCGAGAAGGGTGAATGCAGGAGAAGCCACCAATGGAATATTATGCTAACAGAGTGGTGACATAGTCGTGTGTCGAAAAAGAAAAAAAAAGCCTCAACCATCGTAAAATGCAGCCTGCTGCTGGTGGTGCCTGTCCTCGACAGGTAGCTGAACAACCCTCCTCCTCTCCTACCTGCTCCTTCCCTTTGCGCAACTGGCTAGGGAGAAAATGGCGAATATACGCCAGCAGGACCTGGTGGGGTGGGCAGCCCGAGTAGTTCCAATGGCATACTGACCACTAAAATGTAGTCATCATTTGAACTAGCCGTCATCTTGGCACAAAATGCACGCCGTGACGATTCTTGAATGGTATTTCAAGCATGCACAGTGAGTTAATATTTGCTTTAGTGTCCCTTTAAATTATGTAATTTGAATGAAAGATATGTAAAATCTTACTCTGCACAAACTTCAAGGGTTTAAAAAAACCTTGAAATGATTAGACTTGACTATGAACTCTGGATTGCCGCTTCATTTTGCTATGATGAGGTTACACATTCTAATATTTAGGTTGGATCAAATATATCCAATTCTTTGGTGCTTCTAAAAAATGTGATGCTAAACAGAGCCAGCAGAGCAAATGTTTTGTGCATGTGGTGTACTCCAAAAGTGCTGATCCTAATAATAGCAATTTACATACCAAAACTGCAGTACTGTTATGACGGACGCTGTTGTGTGAGGCTCCGGCAATTTTGACCACCTAGGTTTCTTCGAAGGGGCGCTGCAACACTCGTGGAACGTAGTTTGGAAAATCAGTTGTGGAACACCTGAAAGTACGACTGGAACCCACGTGGTCTTCTTTCAACGTATGATGTCACATGGAGCATTAGCTGGTTCCATGATAATGCAAGCACCTGCAGTAATAGTGCGTTTGTTTTGAGTTCAACAAATGGAGGAAATGCATGCATGTTTCATTCATGACAGCAAAAGAAGCTGTGGTTGGTGCTACTTGTGACACCACTCATCAAAAGGAGAGCAGGCGATGTTACAAGCACACTTGAAAGCAAATTGTAAATTCCCTGGTGCATGCCCATATTTGGCTCGCATGTTCACAGGAGTCCTCCCCAACTGATGGGTGCAGTTTTCGGACTAGGCCCCTGCACCGCCATGGCATGGCATATGGGCCACTAGCATCTCGCCTCCATTGAAAGACAGCCGCCACGGATGGCATTTGAACCTGCGAGCTTTGCATCAGCAACTGGGTGCCATAGCCACTCGGTGTTAATGCGAGAAGGAACAATAGTCTAGTCCAAGAAGACGCTCCGTCAGAAAAATGTGCTCTGAATTAGTCTTGGTGATGCAAGGATATGGTTCCCATGTTTTCACTGGCGTGCAGTTTACAGTATTTACACAATTACATACCTGACAGTCTAGGAGCCCCAAAAACAGGGTGATTTGCAAAGCAAGCAGAGTGGGCTCGGGGCATGCGACGAAATACGAGAAGAGGAAAGAAAAATATGTACTCCTTGCTTCTTGGGCCCACAGTAGCATCAGGCACATCTTAAACCGAGCGCGAGTACATCCGTTGGGAATTAGTGAAAACACCAGTGCTCCTAATGAGAGTCTGCGGGTAATCATGCACATACTCGGGGCAGAATGTGATGCGACTTGCAAAAGCTAGTTGCCTCTTGCCAGGGCACTTTACTGCATTTTACTGTTATACGGTAATGTGCGCTGCAGTATGATGCGGGATCACGAGTTGCTCATCAAGATAAAGATAACAAACAGAACCGTAGATAAAAAAAGGTCACACACAGAAGCGGTCGCTTCCCCTCCTTGTTGGAGTTCCTCAAAACAAGAAAATGTTGACAACTGCTGTGCTTTTGTCATTTTCTTAGAAGGTTTATGGCCATGCTTGTACAGTTGGGAGTACTGGTTAAAAAGAGAGAGTATCTCGGGCAAACCGGGAGAGTTGGCAGGTATGTTGTTGTAGGTCAGTGTATTGTTACAGGAAGTATTAAGGAAGAGCTCACAGCAATGTGCATATACACAAGCATTGTTTCTTTGTTTTGTTTTTTTCTGTATTGCAGTGCATAATGACCATACGGTTGCCATTCTGTGTTCTCCAAGCCAGACACACTGTCTTCATATGCACAAAGTGCTCTATGTAGAGAAATTTTCTCGTTTTTTTTTCACTTTTTTTCGAATGTCAATTGCACCGCAGAATGGGCATTTTTTAAAGCAAACTTTGCCGCATCACATTGTGATGCATGCCTAAAGTGGGAAGAATCCAGAGCACATTTTTGTTCACTTAATTGCGAATTTCAAATAGTAAAACATCGGTGCAAATGGAATTGAATATCAAGCACCATTGAAAAGCTTTTTAAAAAATTTGAATATTCATCATCATCATCATCCTATCTTATGTCACTGCAGGACAAAGGCCTCTCCCAATCCTCTCCATCCTCATCTGCCCTGTGCGACCCGATTCCATTTGATGCCTGCGGATTTCTTAATTTCGTGCCCCCATCTTACTCTCTGTCGTTGATGGCTACGCTTACCCTCTCTTGGTATCCATTCTGTCGTTCTAACTGTGCATCGGTTATCTAGCCTTCTCATCACATGGCCTGCCCATGTCCATTTTTCTTCTTAACATCATTTATTATGTTGGCGACCCCTGTCTGTTCCCTGACCCACTCAGCTGCCTTCCTATCTCTTAATGTAATGCCTATCATTTTTCGTACCATCACCCGCTGTGTTCTTAACATCCTCTCGAGCTTCTTTGTAATTCTCAAAGTTCCTGCCCAGTATGTCAGTAGAACATGTCTTTGGGCGAGTTGGTTCATGCTTCTAGAAGGAAAATACGGAGCGCTAAAAACACGACACACACAGAAGGAGGCATCACACAGGACTGGCGCTCAACTTTCAACTGACATTTATTGAAACAACATCGAATTTATGCACACAGCCACCAAACGTAATCTCTGCCAAGATAGACCCTTCTGACAACAAACCTCCACATCACCGCCATAATCACCGCATCTTGCCCACGTGCCCGGCAATACACAAGCAGCAATGTCACAGAAGGCGAGGGAAATAGCCAGAACCTTGCGCGCCACATTTCATAATCACATGTTTTGTAAAGGATAATAAAACTATCGCGTACGGACAATCATGAATCGTCGAAAAAGAAAAAAAGAAACATATAAACCACTAAAAATTTTCTTAAACAACAAAGAAGCTGCGTCAAAAACAAAGGTAAAACTAAACAATAAAAACAAAAACAAGGCTTGAACAGCAAAGCACAGCGTCAGAAACAAGAAACAAACGACGAGTGAAAAACAAGATGAGCAACAAGGTGAAACAATGGAAGAAGAGCGAAAAGCCTCGTCAAGAAAGATAAAACCATTAAAAATTAAAAGTTAAATAACTAAAAAACACTAGGACTGTGAAAAATTACTACACATAACCTTCCAAAAAAGCTACTTCCTTCTCAGAAAGCGTGACAGAGGGCGCGCTGACACATTTGTCCTCAAACTTAAGAATGTGGTACGCTTCAATTATTTCTCTTTCGTAACGGTCACCTGAGCGCTTGAGGAAAGTGGTACGTGCGAATTCTGGAATGCACCCGCACCTTTTGCAGTGTTCAGCTAGGTGGCCACCCGAGTTATTCTTGATAGACAAGGAATGCTCATTCGCCCTGACATTGAAGCATCTTAAGGTATGCCCCATGACTTCAAAAAGAAAGAGCAAGAATTGTGATAAGAAACACGACACTACTTTCACCGAATGTGAAACAAAAGCCGTTTTTAAATCCCGATCAGCTGCAATAAAGTTTACATAGGGCAAACAGGTCGGTGTTTCAATGATAGGGCCAGAGAGCATGCGGTGAATGTTAAGAACAACTCTGGAGGGCACCTGGCCGAGCATTGCAAAAGATGCGGGTGCACACCCCAGTTTGCGTGCACTAGTTTCGTAAAGAACCGGGCACCAGAGAGGACGGAAAGAGAGATAGTTGAAGCCTACTACATTTTAAAGGCCGGTGACAATTGCATTAGCACGCCTTCATTAACACTCTTGAACAGTGAAGTGACCTTCCTGGAAGGACACGTATAAAAATTTTCACGCCATTCGGGAAGTGCATTTTTCTTTTTTTTACCTTTTTATCTTTTTACCTATTGTTTTTACTTTTCCCGTTTTATTGACGCCTCCTTGTACGTTTAAGACCTGTTACCATCTTTTTGGCTGTTTTTTTCTGTTTTGTGACGCACCCCTTTGGCCTTTAAGTATTGTTGTCGTTTTGCCGGTTTTTATTGTATGTGATGCACCCCATTTGGCCTTTAAGTTTTGTTGTCGTTTTGCCGGTTTTATTGCTTTTATCGTTTGTGGCATACCCCATTGGCCTTTAAGTATTGTTGTCGTTTTGCCGGTTTTATTGTTTTTATCCTTTGTGACACACCCCATTGGCCTTTAAGTACTGTTGTCGTTTTGCATATTTTATTTTTTGTGACGCACCCTTTGGCCCTCTAAGTATTGTTGACTGTCCTCCAGTGCGTGTGTGCTATGCAGAGCCGTTGGTGTTCACTCTATGCGACCCAATCCTACAAAGTTTCGGCTAGCAACTCTTATTGCTTCCTCTGGCCTAGTTTCCTTCCTCCTGCAGCGTCACTTTTGTAATCAAATGGACTGGCGCAAAAACGGAAAAAATAAGTCATGGAGCATGCAATGCGTCCAGATACGATTACATGCCACATTGATTCAAGATTTGATTTCCCTCGTGGTATCCTGATTAACGCGAGTGTCATGCCCTTACCGCCCCTTGTGACTTGTATAAGTGTACGTACGTTTTTTCAATAAACACAGTTGGAAGTTAGCGCCCGTCCTGTGCTCTTTGTCTGTCCGTGTGTTCCTTTGCGCTACATTTTTATAGAAGTCATGAACCAACTAGCCCAAGAAAACGTTTTGCTAAGCCAGTATGCCAGTACTGGCAAAATGCAGTAGCAATATAATTTCTGTTTGAGTGATAATGGTAAGTTTTTGTTCATGAGTTGGGGAATGACTCCCATATGCTTGCCACGTTCTACGGTGGATTTCTTTTATATGGGCGGGTCCTCCTGTCAGCAGCTCTCCTGGATGTGTGTGTTCTTGTATGACATCTAATGTCTGGTTTTCAGTCGCCTTACCAACTAGCATTATTTTTTGTTTTCTGCATGTTCATCTTTAATCCTACTTTAGCGCCTTATCGGCTTAAGTCTTTAATCATCTTCTGCACTTCGTCACCATCATTGCTGAGGAGTATTATGTCGTCGGCAAACCTTAAGTCACTCAGATATTTGCCGTTAATCCTTAGCCCTGTCTTGTCCCAGTCTAATCTTCTGAAGATTTCTTCCAAACATGCAGTAAATAGCATTGGAGAAACTGTATCTCCTTGTCTGACGCCTTTCACTCTTGGGATTTTTCTGCTTTTCCTAAGGAGGGGTAGGGTGGCTGTAGAATCATTATAGATGTTGGCTATAGTATTTACGTAGCTATCACGTATTCTTTGACGGCACAATGGCTCCAGAACTGCTGGTATCTCTACAGAGTCGAAAGGCTTTTCGTAGTCTATGAAAGTCGTATAGAGGGGTTTGTTGTATTCAACGGATTTCTCAATAAGTTGATTGATCACATGAAGGTGGTCTTTCGTGGAGTATCCTTTTCTGAACCCTGCTTGCTCTCTTGGTTGATTACATTCAAGTGTGGCTCTCATTCTGTTTGAGATACCTTTTTGGAAGTTTTGTATAGTGCTGAGGGTTGACTGATCGCCCTGTAGTTCTTCAAGTCCTTTACGTCCCCTTCCTTCGTAGTGATAGAATGTTTAGAGTTTTCCAGCTTACTGGTACATTTGAAGTTTTGAGGTATTTTGTGTACAGTGTTGTGAGCTTTCTATTTAGGAAGTCTCCTCCATCTTTGATCAAGTCGATGGTTATGGCATCTTCTCCACGTGCTTTCCCGCAGGACATGCCTTAAGTTGCTTTCCTAACCTTGTCCGCAGTGACACATGCAATTTCGGTGTCCTGATCATGGTGGAGTGACTCATGGTGGGTGACTCGTACTATTTGAACTGTAGAATTCAGAATAGAAATCCTCGGCCACAGTTGAGGTTACTAACAATCTTGCTGTCCTATCTTTTACTTCATGCATTATGTGCTTTTCCGTACCAAGCTTCCTTTTAGTTGTTTTGATGCTGTCACATTTTCTGATGGCTACTTCTATTTCTTTCATGTTATGGTTGCGTATGCTATCCTGCGATACGTACGCGGGCAGAGATACGTATCCGTCTGTAGGAGCCTAAAAGTGATTCCCTGCGCTCTGTTGAGCCTAGCATTAGGAAGGGGAAAGCGCCTCCTACTCAGCTTGTAGTTAGTCGTAATCTCATGGAACGTTGTCAAGGGATCGTTTCTGAGGTCAATGTTCCCCCCAGACGCCTCACCACCCCCCGCACGGTTCGTGCATTCACGTGCAAGGGTGTGAGCGCTGGCATTGGGATTAACCCCATCAATGCCCTCGACGTGCGCTGGAAACCAAGAGATATGATGACCACCGGCCCATCTCGCCTGCCTGCGACCACTCCGAAGGAGCCGTGCCGCCTGCTGCGAAATTAAACCTCCAGAGAAGGCACGGACGGCCGATCGTGAATCCGAATAAACCACACAAGGCACCTCTGCCGCCTGAAGAGCTAACGCAATGGCGATCTCCTCCGCAACTGTGACATGATCTGTGCAGACTGATGCCCGGGCCACCAGCTGCCCTTTACCATCGACAACCGACACGCCAAAGGCCCTCCGCGTACTGTACTCCGCAGCATCCACAAAAAGCGCCGCTTTAGCATCGCTACCTACACTTCGAAGTATAGCCCGGGCTCGAGCCTCACGACGGCCTGCGTGGTGCACAGGATGAATATTGCGCGGAATAGGATCCACCTGAATATCCTCCTGCTCGTCTCGTGTGAGCTGAACCCCGTCAGATATCTCCACCCTAGGAGCCGCAATGCCAGCCTCATCCAAGATCTTACCGCCACGGTGGTCTAGTGGCTATGGTACTCGGCTGCTGATCCGAAGGTCGCGGGATCGAATCCCGGCCGCGGCGGCTGCATTTCGATGGAGGCGAAATGTTGAGGCCCGTGTGCTGTGCGATGTCAGTGCACGTTAAAGAACCCCAGGTGGTCTAAATTTCCGGAGATCTCCACTACGGCGTCTCTCATAATCAGAACTGGTTTTGGGACGTTAAACCCCACAAATCATCATCATCATCCAAGATCTTCAAACCAGCCTTAGTGCTGGACAGACGAGCCACCTGTGCCGCAAAGTGCGCTTCAATCAGTTCATCAACCGTGTTGTGCAATCCCAGCTCTAAAAGCCGCTCAGTGCTAGCCGTCTGTGGAATTCCCAGAATCCTCTTAAGCCCGACCCTGATGAGCGTATCAATCTTCTTCTTCTCTGTTCTAGTCCATTGCAAATATGGAACCGTATAATTAACATGACTAATAAAGAAAGCATCAAAAACTCTTAGTAGTAGATCCTCTCTCAAACCACCATGCTTACCCGTAATCCGAGAGATCAGGCGCAAAATGTTGCTCGCCTGACCCCCCAATCGCTTAATGGCTCCTCCGTTACAGCCTCGCGCGTCAATCCACAGACCCAGGATTCTCACAGAATCCACTCTCGGAACAACCGTCCCCTCCCGAGACCACAGCCTTACCGGAAGAGAAGCCAAAGGCTCAAGGTTTCGCATGCCCTGTCGCGCCTTCCGAAAGAGTTATAGTTCCGACTTCTTTGGAGAGAGCACGAGGCCCGTACCCTCGAGAAAACGCTCCGTGACGTCCAGCGCCTCCTGCAGGGACTCTTCAAGCGTGCCCAGAGAGCCACCCTTACACCACACGGTAATGTCATCAGCGTAAATAGCATGTCCAATGCCAGGCACCCCCGCTAGCACTTCCGACAGCCTGTGGAGAGCAATATTAAAGAGTAAAGGGGATAAGACCGATCCTTGCGGCGTGCCCCTCTCCCCCAACTCGTACTCCTCACTCAATACCGAGCCAAATCTAAGACGTGCTCTCCTCCCCGCGAGAAAAGATTGCGTGAAGCTATAAAATTTACGTCCCAAACTCAGCAAAGAGATCTCCCTCAGAATGTGCTCATGAGCAACCGTATCAAACGCCTTAGCAATGTCCAACGCCAAGATCCCCTTGACATCACGCGTAGGATTATCTAGAACGGCCCGCTGAATGAGGAGAAGGGCATCCTGTGTGGATAGCGTTCGCCGGAACCCGACCAGATTGTGTCTGAAGAGTTCATGTTGCTCTACATACTCTGTGACCCGATTATGAATCGCATGCTCTGCGACCTTGCCCAGACACGACATCAGTGAAATCGGACGCAGGTTGTCTACATGCGATGGTTTACCAGGCTTAGGAATGAGGACCACCGTTGCAGTACGTCACTCAATCGGCACCTGCCCAGTGGACCACACATTATTGATCTCTTTCGTAATAATCTCAATAGCCTTATCGTCAAGGTTACGTAGGAGCCTATTTGTGATCCCGTCTGGACCCGCTGCGGATCTACCATTAAGGTTAAACAGAACATGCCTAATCTCTGACACCGTGAAAGGCGCATCAAGCTCTTGCCTGTCCGCACCTCCATATTCGCTCGATAACCGATCCCCAGTCGCATTTCCACTCCTAAGAGGCAGGTACTGGTTGGCAAGGTCATGGGCCATCTGTGCCTCCGTGATTCCTGTACTCAACTGCTTCCTAATGATCCGATCCGTCGCCAGACACATTTTTTGTTTTTCCGTTAGGGCTTTTCCATGTTCACTTGCTGTTCTTGCATTTCTTAAGGAAAGTACTCACTACATGGAGTTGATTTCTTCTTTCTGCTAATCCCACTAGCATCTCTCCTCTGCTATTCCTATCACCTTCACCGTAGTTCCCAACTGCCTGCTCTCCCCCTAGCTTCTTTCCTATTTTCGCATTCCCCATAACAATCATGTATTGGGTACGTACCTTTTTCATTGCAGTTTGTACATCCTCATAAAACTTCCACAGCTTCGTCATTGTGGCAGGTCGTAGGTGTGTAACATTGTATTAGCTTTAGTTTGTATTGCCTATTTAATTTTGTCACAACACCTGCCACCCTTTCACTGATGCTATAGAATTCTTCAATGTCACCTGCAGTGTCCTTGTGTATTAGGAATCCCACACCGTATTCACGCTTCTCTGGCAGTCCTCTGTCACAGAGAACATGCCCATCATTAAGCACTTGGTTTCCTAACCTCGCTAAGGCCAATAATATCCCAATTAATACCCCTTATTTCTTCTAGCAGTTCAGCTAATCTGGCTTCACTCGAAAGTGTTTGCATTTTAAGAGTCGCTACGTTTAATTTCCAATGGCGGCCTGTCTAAGTCCGGAGGTTTTTGCAGTCTTTTGTTCCCATATGCGTGAGGTCGCAATCGCGGCTCGCAGCTTCGTTGATGTCGTGGTCGTAGGTCCAGGGTTTGGGTGGTTCGGTCATTTGGGAGGTGTTGGCTATGGTGTTGCACTAAGGAGACCAGTTCCTGTTCTGATGCTCAGGTGAGTTACGCAGATGAGCCATGGTGGTGATGAGAGCCCGTATGCATTTTTTGTCCAAATGCTGCGTCGGGGGGGAGACTTTCAGAGGTGTTGCAGTGTGTGGGTAAGTCACGCGAGGGTATAATTGTTAAAGGGAAGCATTAGAAATGAAAGAAGATACCGCGAGAGCGTAGGAAAAAGACAAAAAAAGAGGCAGAGAAGAAAGAAAAAAAAAAGCAATAAATAACTGAAAATGCACACGAGGATTCGAATTCGGGGCCCTTTAGTCTGCTACAAAAGCCTGGCCAAGTCGTCTGGGTAGTCAGGTCACCGATGTGTTTAGGAAGAGATTCCTGCTGCCCCTTCTGGCCAATTGTGATGCAGCGTGGATGCAGTAGGCAGCGTTCATCGCCGTCTTGAAAAAAAAAATCACAGCATATCCATGGGGTGAATGATGATGAGTGGGCGAAGCTCCTGAGGGGAAATCATCGAAGGTGGCGAGAAACGTCGAAAACGTCGAAGGTGGTGAGAAACTCTTCCAACGAGATGAACAATCCCCTCTCCAAAGCGTCGTGCATCTCTTCGTACCGTTGCTTGAGTTTCTGACTATGTGCCTTCTCGGCCTCGTCCTCGGTCGGAGGAAAGGGGACTACAATCCTATACCTGGCGACAACTTTCTGTGGCAGCACATCCAAGGCTACGGAGCCGAAGCACGCTTGTCTTACTGCGCCACACCATGTAGTTCCCCAACGAAAACGTTTGTATACTGTTCTGGGTAACTAAAATTTTACCATTCACCACTTACATTTTTCGCGGATTTATTTTTGAATTAGTGCATAAAAACGTTGCGCAGTAGAAAAAATTTCGTTTCATGCTCTCTCAGGTTTTGTGGTTTTTTTTTTTTTTTTGGCTTCCGTCGCTTTTTTACCTCACCGTATTCCTCACCGTCAAAGATGGCGTCCTCCGGTTGCAGCTCGTCAACGTCGCTTACGGAGGAAACCGCCGCGTGCCGTGAGTCCACCAGCTTCGCAGCCGTACCAGGCGTTGTCAAACCAAAATCTGTCCGTACAGGCCAAGAAGGTGGTGCACAATGTTTACGCGCAAGTAAGGAAAAGCGACCTGCGCTGGTGTAATCGAAACCGAAACAACCGTCGAAGCGGTCGGACTACTTGGCGCAGTAGCACATGTGCATAGGCTCCGCCCACGTAGCCTTGGCCGTGCTGCCACAGAAAGTTGTCGCCGGGTGTAGTGATTTTCGTTATTAACTGATTTGGGGGCCAAATTAGTTTGTTAAATCGAGTTTTAAATGTACCTCACACTCGGGGAGTCAAGTTTATGCTGCGGTTCATAAACTAGAGGTAGCAGCCTGGACACACAACGCCATCTATTGAGCCATTCATAAACTAAACCAGAGGTGGCTACATACATACGGAGGAGGGAAAGACCCACACCCTGCTTCGCCCCTAAAAGCGAATGCCCATCCCGTATGTGCCCGGCACAAGCGAAACCATCGCCCGCATCATGCGCAGGTACAACGTCGAAATTGCGCATGTACCGACATGGAAGCTGAGAAATGTATTAGTAAACGTTAGAGACAAGATGTCAAGTGAAGATTTCCCCGGTGTAACCTACGCCATAGGTTGCCAAAACTGTGACTACAAGTACTTTGGTGAGATAGGCAATTTCAAGAAAAGGGTGAAACAGCACGAGTATGACGTCAGGAAACGACACGTGGCCTCGAACGCCCTGGCTGAACACGTGGATTCCACAGGCCACAGCATTGATTGGTCAAGTGCGCTTGTTCTGGCCAAGGAAAAAGAGCTTGCATCACGCCTGCATCCTTGCACATACAAACCACGGCACACAGTTGAACAGGAGTGGCGGGACACTTCTGACAATGTACTCTCGGTGCTCACGTCATATACTCATGCGTAGTTAGGTACTCTTTGCTTACCCTCTCGCTCACTTCATGTACTCGCATCATGTTATATATGGCATTTTATTGTGAACAAGGCTCCCGTATGGGGTGCCGAAACGTCAAGTAAATTTATTTATTTATTTTTTGTCGGTGTATCTCTTCACGTCTATTCACTAATTGTGATGCAATGAATTTCAAAATGTCCGCGATGCAGCGCATTTGCCGATTTTGAATACCAGCAACGCATGGCTAATCGTCTAGACTGTGTCGTGACTGTTTCCGCCGTAATCGTCCCGCCATCCCCTGTAGTGTTGACGATGCGCGTCTTTTCTTTTTCTTTCTTTACTGCGGCAAGGTGGATGGCTCAGGGAATGGGGCGGGGGGCTCGTAAAGCAAGAGTGGGGAAGTATGCATAGCAACCTAGCACTCACGGAAGTGTCGTGATAACAAATTCCATGTCCATTCATCGGCGTTACAGCCTACGTCGCAATGTGTTGAAAGCGGTTGCTGAATTCGCGCAATTGCTGCGGCCTTGTAGTTAAGATAGAAACAAAACTTCACATGTGTTATGCTGGTAGCACTAAACTCATTTCTTGTCACTTTACTGTAATAGAAGGTTATTGTTGTAGTAGTGTTAGGCAGCCGAGCTGCCGTACTCAAAGAAACAACAGTGTCAGTTGCAGAACAAGGAATAATGCGTGTTTATTCTTGGCCACACTTTTATAGGCATGCGGTTGCTTATCCGCTGCCGCGTCAGCGCATCTGACGACGAAGTGAAACGTCACGCAGTAGACGTTATCACATTCCTTCCCCCATGATCGTTTTCTTTAGTTCAGTGACGGAAATCGTGCTGCACGTATCGGTCTGGCTCTTTCCGTGCCCGCTGGCTTCTGCACAGGGCTGGTGGAGAGTCGGAAGGCTCTTCCTCTGGCGCCTGAGGAAGTTCTTCGTGAGCCACGGGCAAGGGCAATTTCTGCCTCCCTGTTGGCGGCGGAACCACCACTGTTGTGTCATCGGAAGATGTTCTGCCGTAGTCGCCTCTGGATGTGCTTGCTGGGCCGTGGTGGGAGCCTCCCGAAGACCTGCCGAGTCCTCTGTCGAGGGTCGTGTCAGGGCCTCTGAACCGACGTTTGATCCTGCATACTTGGAAAAACTGCGTGAGCGCAAATGGTCAACATGAACGTGCCGGACTGTGTTCTGAGTCTCTACCAGATAGTTCACAGGGCTAACTGGCCGCACCACTTGCCCTTCTGTCCACGATACCTTCTCTTGCCTGACAGTCTTCACGTACACCCAGTCTCCTTCTTTAAATAAACGGAAAGTCGATCTCCGTTCGTCATGCTGCCGTTTCACCGTTTCCTGCTTTCTATGCATGTCGTCTCGAAACGATGGCCTCAGTAAGGACAACTTCGTGCGTGGCGTTCGCTTCAGAAACAGTTCGGCGGGGCACTTGCCTGTTGCTGTGTTAGGCGTGGTCCGATACACCAGCAAAAAGTCGTCCAGTCTCTCCCTCAGCGACCTGCTGTTGCTCCCCTTGTCGTGCATTAGCTGCTTGCGCAGGCTCCTCTTAACGGTTTGCACTGCTCTTTCAGCAGCCCCATTGGATTCAGGATGGTACGGTGGGCTGTAGGTGCGCCGGATACCGCAGGCATAGAGGAAGTCTTGGTACTCCTGCGAAGAAAACTGGGGGCCGTTATCAGAAACCAGTTGCTCAGGGAATCCATAAGAAGCAAACAAGCTCCGCAAGCGCTCAATAGTCTTTTCGGCTGTAGTTGAGTGCATAGGAAACACTTTGATCCACTTTGAAAATGAGTCAATGCACAACAGGAATGTTGTTTTTTCGAAGTCGAAAAAATCCACATGCACTCTCTGCCAGCACCGGGCGGGAAATGGCCATGGCTCCAGTGGTGGACGAGGAGCGCTGTTTTGCATCTCTTGACAAATGCTGCACCTCTTTACTGCTCTTTCTATGTCTGCGTCGAGCCTCGGCCACCATAGCAGACCACGTGCTAGCATCTTCATGCGTGATGCACCGGGGTGTTCTGCGTGCAGCAGTCCTAACACCGCGTCTTGCAACTTTGTTGGCACAATAACCCGACTTCCCCACGTGACACAACCTGCTTCCAACGATAGCTCCAAACGCCTATTATAATATGGTGCGAGCTCCGCATCTTCGACTTGCGCTGGCCATCCTTCCAAAGTATATTGATAAACCTTGCTAAGTGTGCAGTCATACTTGCTTGCTTTAGCGACGTCCTTGGCGGTCAGTGCCGTTGTTTCAAAAACAGCGAGGGTATCTGTCTCCTCGGTCTCGGTTCCACTTAAAACAGGCAGCCTCGACAGTGCATCTGCCACTTGCATTTCAGATCCTTTTCTGTATCTCAAGTCGTAACGATAAGAAAACAAGATTAAAGCCCATCGCTGCGTGCGAGCGGCCGCTAAAGATGGAACTTGCTTTCCTGGCCCTAAGATGCCTATCAGCGGCTGGTGGTCCGTGAACAACGTGAATGTCCACCCGTATAGATAGCGATGAAATTTATTGAGGGCAAAAATTATCGCCAACGCTTCTCGCTCGATCTGGGCATAGCCACATTCTGCTTGCGATAGTGTTCTGGACGCGAAAGCGACTGGTTTTTCTGTGCCATTTGGAAGTCTGTGGAAGAGAACTGCGCCGAGCCCATACTGCGACGCATCACAGCTAACAGCCAAGGGTTTTTTTGGATCGTAAAAAACCGAGTACTGGGCGTGTCGTGAGCAAGTTCTTCGTTTCTTGAAATGCGGGAGCACATTCGTCCGTCCAATTCCAACGCTTACTTTTCCTGAGAAGTTCACACAGCGGCGCAGCTCCAGTTGCCAAGTTGGACAAGAACTTTGCCTAGAATGTCACCATTCCCAGGAACGACTTTAACTCTGTTGCATTTGAGGGCTCGGGTGCATCCTTTATCGCCCTTACTTTTGATCCCAGTGGCCTGATTCCCTCCGCCGAAATTCCGTGGCCCAGATAGCGAACCTCGCTGCAAAAGAACTTGCATTTTTCCATGCGCAGCGTCACATTGTGATCGCGTAACCGGGTCAACACTTCTTCCAGCTTCAGCCGACGGTCATGAATACTTGACCCTCCTATGATGACATCATCGATGTAGCACCCTACTTGAGTGACGCCCTTGAGGATCCTGTTCATGAGTGACTGGAATATGGCAGGAGCACTTGCGATGCCAAAAGGGAGCCGCTGGTATTGGTAAAGGCCTTGGTGTGTGTTTACCGTTAAAATACCTTTGGCATCTTCGTCAAGTTCCACTTGCTGGTAAGCAGAAGCAAGGTCAAGAACGCAGAATACCTTTGAGCCTGCTAAAGTTGCGAATAAGTCTTCTGGCAGAGGCAAAGGGTAGTGCTCAGTCAGTAGCGCAGGGTTCACCGTGACCTTGTAGTCTCCACACAGCCGTACTTTTGCTCCCCCATCTTTTGGTACTACCACCAAAGGAGTTGCCCAATCGCTCCTGGTGACCTTTTTCAATATTTCAGTCCATTCTAATGCGTCCAGTTCCTCAGACACAGCTTGCTTCAGCGCAAATGGCACTGGTCGAGCCTTGCAAAATACTGGTTTGCTGTTTGGTTTCAAGAGAACTTGCGCTTTATAGCCAGTTATGAACCCGATCTGCGGCGAAAACACTGCCCCGAAATTCTTCATTAAGTCATCCACAGTCTGATCTTGCTCTACGGCTCGAAGTTCTAGCCAGTTCAATTTAAGCTTCCTCAACCAGTTGCGACCAAGCAGACATGGCAGCTCTCGTCCACCACCGTCTACGATCAGCACAGGTAGGGTATCAGTTTGATCACCGTGCTCGACTCGCACGTTCACTGATCCTACAACCGGCACTAGTTCCCCTGTGTATGTCCTTAAAGGAACAGTCGCTTTCTTGATAGTCAGTTGAGGAAACTCGCGCTGAAAAACGGATTTCGGCATGACGGTGACGGACGCCCCTGTATCTATCTGCATCTTGAAGGCTCGCCCTTCAATCCTGACAGTGACATAGTAGGCAGACTTGTTAATTTTTATACTGTATATTTCTTGCTCTTCGTCCGAATCGTCTGCCGGACTATCGATTGCATTCAGTGACTTTGTTCTGCCGAGGCGCTGCCTGCACATTGTTCGCAAGTGCCCTTGCTCCCCACAATTATGGCACTTATACTTGCGATACCGGCAACTTTCCGAAGTATGGCGTTTACCGCAACGGAAGCACTCTGGGCGCTCAGTTCTGCCCCGACAGCTGTCTTTGGTACGACTGCTTTGCCTGAGGACATCAACTTCCAGTCCGGAGCGCTTTTGTGAACTACCTTTGTGCTCTTCTAATGACATTTGCCGGGTCTGTGTGGAGGCTAGCCCACGGTTGAAAGCAATTTTACACGCCTCTTCGAATGTCAGTTTTTCAGCTGCGAACAGCTCGCGTTGTGTCTCGGTGCAGCATAGCCCGGCGACAAGTCTGTCTCTAAGCGCTTCGTCGAGAAACTTTCCAAACTCGCAACTTCTGGCTAACTGCTTTAGCTGCACCACGAATTCGGCCACAGTCTCTTGTTCCAACTGCACCCTTCGGTTAAATCGGCACCTTTCGGCTATCACGGCTTTTCGGGGACTGTAGTGGCCTTTCAACAGAGTCGTTACCTCGTCATACGTTTTGCCGGCTGGCGAGTGTGGTATTAACAGATTCTTCAGGACCTCATACACTCAAGGGCCTACAGCTGTCAAGAATACAGCTAGCTTCTTGTCTTCAATCACATCATTTGCCGAGACGTAAAGCTCAAATCTTTCCAGGTAGGACTCGAAGCTATCACTCCTTTCATCAAAAATGTCAATTTTTCCCACCTTCGCCATTGCAGTGACGCCCCCGCAGCCGTCGTCTTCACTTCAGGCAGCGACAGAAGACGCATGTGGAAAGCCGACCGGGTCCCACCCTCGTCGCCAGTGTAGTAGAGTTAGGCAGCCGAGCTGCCGTACTCAAAGAAACAACAGTGTCAGTTGCAGAACAAGGAATAATGCGTGTTTATTCTTGGCCACGCTTTTATAGGCATGCGGTTGCTTATCCGCTGCCGCGCCAGCACATCTGACGACGAAGTGAAACGTCACGCAGTAGACGTTATCACAATTGTAAATAGCTTAGCATTGTAGCGGAAGTTAGTTGGATATCAAGCAAGTTATGTCATCGTAAAATATTGGTAAGTTGCTATTAGAGCACCAGTTATTATAATTGTCAGGGCGGAAGGCTTAATATGCCGTTCCTGACATAGCCTTGAAAGGTCGCTTTTACAAAACATTGCTACCTGATTAACTAAGTGGTTTCCCCTGGCAGTTACAATCGATTGCGCTTTTTTGACAATGTGTGCGCGCATATATGTCATTTCCCTTCAGTAAACACAGTTGAAAGTCGGCGCCTGTCCCATTCATTCGTGTGCCTTCTTCGTCTTTGTCTATTCACACTGACTCTAATAGATTATGAGTTGATAAGTTCAAGAGGCATGTCAATATTGGCAATCGTCATCATATCTGATAACAGAATAGAATTTTTTTTATATATATTTGTGTGTGTGTCATGGCATGTGACTTGGAATTCAAACAATAAAGACGACGAAAGCTATATTACGACAATGTGTAATAAAATACAAACGCTATAATAAAATACGATACAACAGGACTAGGTGAAGCTATGAGGAATGTTTCAACTGAGGCGCTTAATAATTCGGATATTTAAGGGTCTGTAGCCGGCGATTCAAGTGCATCACGCTTTAAGGGATTTTCTATGACTTATCATAAATAAGAGCAACTGTAAATGTTCGGACGTGCTTAGTGATGTATATCTATTCCGGAGTTCCACAGTACGAGTAGATATAAGTCAATGCATGGTGGAAGAGAAGAGAAAGGTGTGCATTCATATACAACTGTAGGGATGACCTATAGTGAAAGTCATAGAATGAAGAGGATCGCTCACCCCACAAGGGGGCTTTTGCACTGGATGCTGGGCTCGGGGTGTTTAACCAGCTGCACACGTCATGCACTCATCCGGCAGTACCTATAAATAAAATTTAAAAAAAATTCCAGGCTCTGATTTTTAAAGGAAAAAAAAAAACCTATACTTGAACGTGTCAGTGCAGATGAAAAGGTTGTAGCTTTGAGGGCATGTTCACTCCTCGTAAATAATAGTCTGGGAAACCTAAGATAATTCAAAAGGATAGACTGGTGGGCCAGTTGGTAAAGCACCTATTCAAGGTTTGAACCTGCATTGCGCCCGCTGCGGGTCGCTGGCCAGAAATCATGATCCGCTCACGAGGGAGATAATTGTAGCAGTGGACATTTAAAGATAGAAGAGCTGTCAGTCCACATCGATATGTTTATATAAAAAAAAATGCTGTTTTTGTCGCATGAGCCGCTTGCTTGGTTGTTGGGTCACTTGAGTCGTGTGTGTCCTTCCTCTCCTGTAATTTTCCCTTTGCATGCTATGCATATTGATTGATTGATTGATTGATTGAGGCCTTATTCAAGACAATCTACTATTGTCTTAGGAGACATAGCAAAAGGCCCGTAAGGTGCCTGACTAGGCTACTTCACCCAGACAGCAAATGCAGCAGTGTGATCTTTCATTTACACATGATGCAACTTCAGTACACATGTATGAAACACTACAAGAGCAGTAATCAAGAAAACAACTCCTTTCAGCTTTTGAGAGAGAAAAGAAACAAACAAAATAAATGCAACAAAATAGTGTTGTACACATACGAAGTTATGTTTTCAGATTATATAATACATATTACACAGCACATAAAACGCAAAAAATGCATAGCTTAATGCAAAAACCTAACACTCTGGAAAAATTAATTTTAATTCTTGACTTTCTTTTTAAATTGTTCATATATATGTGGCAACGCAAAATACATCACTGAGTAGCGCTGTGCATGATCTCGTCCTTTTCCTTAGTGTTTGGTGTGCGCTATCACTTGACTAAGATAATTGTCTAGACTGTTGAGAGAGGGGGAATTGGTTAGAATGCAAAGAAATTTCCGGCATTCAACATTGCGAGGCATAGCTAGTGGAGTCGGACCTAGGTGGCAAAGAATAATTTGGCCTTGAAAAATTTGTCATATATTTTGCAGACAAAACACACAGGCCCTTTTGAACAGGTGACTCTGGTTTTCTGACGCTACCACGTTTCCTCATGGGTTCCGCACAGTGCAACTGTGTTCAGAAATGGGATGAATGAGAGTTCTGCACGTACGTCCCTTGAGGAGTGAGGCTGAGCGTACGATGTGAATAAACCAATCTCATAAGGGCCTTGTTGCAGGTGATGTCAATGTGTGTGAACCATGACAAATTGTGTGTCATAAGGATACTGAGGGACTTGAATTCAAGGAAACTGCATAAGGTAACATTATGGGCAATGAATGTCGGGTAAAGAGCATAACAATGTTCACTTGCTGTAATTTGTGCCAGTTAAAGAAGTGAGAGAAGGAATTGTTGCGGGTCATTCGGAGATTTAATAGTTTGATGTTTACTCAGAAAGACGTATCATCACAGAGGTGTGCAAGGGGATTACAGCTACAGCCTCAAAATAATTAATTGAAAGATTACTTTAGAGTAATCAATCACTTTCCAAAGTACTTTTCATACAAGTTTTTTTATTACGGTAGCATAAATACACACATGTAGCGTTGCATAAGTACTAGCGAGGCCACCACTGCATGGAGTTTGAAAAAACCAGTAGCTGCACGTGTGCACCTCAAATTTTCATCAAAGGTCATGCTGGTGCTGTACGCACCCATGCAAAGCAGGCTCGAAATTGGACATGGAAGTTTGAGCTGTGTATGTCCAGGTCATTTTCAGTTGATTACAGAAGAAAGCGATTGCATTACCAGGATCTTAGAGGGAAGCACTTCAGAAGTAGTGCCGTGCACTGAGTTTCAGAATTACAGCAAGATGTGATTGCTTGAAAGCATGGGAAGGGTCAGGTTGGAAAATTGATGGTTGGGACAGTAAGGAGGAGCCAAGGTTGGCCACAGATGCTGGCAGGATTAGGTAGGAGTTGCACCCATCCATTAGGTGTGACAGTGATGTAACACGCTTCAAGTAATTTGGGATACTTAATGAGAAACTCGTGCGATGTTAGAGAAGCGAGGGCCATTTGCTGTTGTAAGTATCTAGGTGTGTATGTGATTGAAGGAAAGGCCTATCTACCATT
The DNA here is from genome assembly GCA_013339685.2 of Hyalomma asiaticum. Taxonomy (NCBI): domain Eukaryota; kingdom Metazoa; phylum Arthropoda; class Arachnida; order Ixodida; family Ixodidae; genus Hyalomma; species Hyalomma asiaticum. The sequence goes on from CM023484.1 coordinate 118,688,778, forward strand.
GTGGTGACGTGAGGGAAAAGCAAAGCAAAATGGGTTGCAACTTGGAGAGGAGCAGTGCCAGCTTTAAGAAATGCAGCTGCCTCTTTAGGACTCTTGCTTGGGTTACAAGTTTGCCAGTGATTGTCAGTGGGCCAAGTGGCATCACCACAAATGAGGCAGGGTCTTGTTTCGATTGGAGGGCCTACTGCTGGGAAAAACCTGGCTGGTATAAGAATGGAAAGAAACAGGAGCCACAGCATATTACTCCTTCATGAAAAGGGGCCAGGAAAGGTTAGCCGAAAGAATTAATAGAAGCAGAGATAGCATAATGGGGAACAAAATGTGCAGTGCAGTGTTGCCGATAATAGTACGTCAACTGAACAAGTGGCACTTTGCCATTCGAAGCCCAAGCTGGCTATCCGAGAACCTACTGGGGGAAATATTTTCGACAGGATGCATGTGCTCCGAGAAAAGTTACAGAGGGCACATTGCAGTGGAATACAAGGATATTCACCCGCAGAGATCTTGAAAGGCCTCCGCTTTGCAGGTGGAATTGGGCAACAATTAAAATTTTCGATAATGGTATGACAAAAAAGTAGGCAATAGGACCATAACAGTTACAGGCATAGATAAGAGCCTGTTACATAAATATGTTATGTAAACAAAAAAGGAAATTGGAAAAGATCACCTGGAATTCACAAAATGACATCTGGAACACTGTATTCTGAAACAATCACTTTGTACTATATTCAAATTAAAAGAGACGCTCAGGGGAATATGGAAGTTTGAATCAATGAAGAGATCATCGATGAATGACGGGGAACGTGACTAGAACCAACATTCCCACAAGTGCATTTGTTTTCGTCATTTGGTGTCCTGACAAGGTCCTCTTGTTGAAATGTTGGTGCCAGCGGCACTCCTTGTTCTTCATCGTTTTCTGGGATGTTGTCACTTTCACAAGATTTCGTGCAGCAGAATAATTCAAGGGGGCAGGATCCTAGTCGGGTTATGCCTTCAGTCCTGTCTCCTCTTTTTCGTGGTGAAAGAACCATTGAATGATTGAAGTGCCAGGCATGGCTGGCCGGCTACAAGGTGGCTTGGTGCTGTGGCAACGGCGGACCAGAACTTTTCTAACTTAAGAAAAAGGGGGGCCGGGCGGGTGGCGTCCAGCATGTGTTGGTGATGCTCGAGCTTGATACCTTGCGGTGTGACATGTGCATCCCTTCTTGTGTGGGCACAAAAGTTAGATGTCTGTTCTAAACTCGCAAACATTTATTTACGTGGTCGATGGCGTTTTGTGGGTGCGTGCCGTCTCTTTTTATGCGCCTCAATTTTTGCCCACAAACAGTGTGTGTGTAACGTGTGGCACTGCTGTGCGAAACAACGTGCTTGAGATGAGAGCAGTGACATCTATCCTCAACAGTGGAATAGCACACTTGAAGAGCTCAAACTTTTCTCACTACGATTTGCTTTGATGCCTCCTATCCTCACACGTATCATTTATCTCTGGAAAGTAGCAGCCAAAGTGTTACTTCTCATTGTAACTGCATACAAGTATTAAAAGAAGGCCATGCTTGGGCAGTGTGCTGCTGTCTTGCACAAGGGTGCCTCAACAGACACTTCGTGTACAAGCTGCATAGTTGCATGAGGGAGCAAATGGTCAATCGCAGATCCCACATGTCTTCTCAGCAATTTCCCACAAGGGTAGGTGATTTCACCAAGCATACAGTACCTTCCTTATGCCGAGCACCAGGCTGGAAGTGAGCTTGTCCCTATTTTACCAGTTGGTGTCTGGCGGCGGATGCCTCTCCACCTCTCTCAGCAGCGGTGGGCACTCAACTATTTCACCAAGGCCGTGGTGGCTAAGGTGCGGCCAGAGGACCTGCCACACCATTGTGGGGCCACCTTTTGAGAAAAGTAGATGTAAACAATCGAGCGCCAGCTGTGTACTCCTCTAACCGTTTTGGAAAAACCGTTGGGCATCTAATCGTCACTGGGATTTGGACCTGGTACCTACTGCATCGGAAGCAGATGCTCAACCATTTTGCCACCGCTGCGGCAAGTAGGAAGGCGCACAAACCATTTGTGTCCTTGTTTGTTGCATTGGCCACTCAGCATGCACAACCAGTTCCAGCTCATCCAACTGCAGATTCTTATGCAATGGCAATTGTTTTTGCATAAATCTTTAATGTTCCATAATGAAGTCTTTCCGCATGTGTTCCTGAGTCGGTCGGCGTCCGTGACGCTATGTGCGCGAACTACAGGCCCACATTCAAACCATTTGGTGTGCATAACGTTAAGCACTCAAAATTTGACATGTTATTGAAGCTGTGCTAAAACGTCCAGGAGAAATGGAGACACGCTTTTTGAGTGGCGACACATGTGTGAGGTCAGAGTACACAGTAAATTGTGCAAATCTCAACACGTGCGGCGAACCCCCTTTAAGGCAATATTTCTTACGACGTCAATTATAAGTCCCTTAGACACTCCTGTTATGCGCCTGATCGTTAAAGTGCTCTGCAAATTCAAAAATTATTTTTAATAAGCAACAAAATGCAAAGCTGAAACTGATATCCAATCTCTTCTCGTGCAATGCCAAGTGAGTCACTTCGCCTTTTGCACTTTACACAGGATGCACCCTTTCCCTGATGGTAAGATCATGAGGCCTGTTCGTGAAATGTGAATTGAAGGGGCATGCACATCTCAAAGGTAACGGTGTGGCACCCGTGGTGTACTTTCTTCATTATGTATAGAATAGCCATGTAAAACACGGGCACAAGGGTACAGGAGTGGATTAGCTTCCATATTTTGCATGCCTTTTCTATACATAATGAACCAACTCGCTCAGTTTCCTGTCCCACTGCAATTTGCCTACAGTGATGTCAGCACAAAGTGGCCAATAATCGTGGGAAGCCAGGCAAGCACTTTGAGGTGATCAGTAAAAGCTGATTTGTGAACAGTCCATGCATTTCTTAAGCCTGTAATTTTGCACAAATGACAGAAGTTTGCCAAGGAGCCCACCCCATGAATTTCATGGAGATCCATTGACCTTGACAAACCACCAGTGTTGGTCTTCAAGATGAACTCTGTTAAGAGAAATTCTTGGATATAATGAACGTGAAAATGTTTGGTCGGTTTTCCATTGACTGCTTAATGTGAACAAAACTGCTGTTTTGTGGTTAATGTGAACCTGCTCGGTGACTGTAAATGCAAAGTTTTCATCCATGGAGCTAGCTGTGGTCCTGACAGGAAACATTGTCATCACAGGTGCTGGAACTGCAAGTTCTCAAGAGAGACTTCTTTATGAAGCTTAGCACATGCAAGGTTGCTTCTCCACAAAGCATCTGTGTTATGCAGTGAAACTGCATATGGGAAGGAGTCGCTAGCTTTTGTGGATCATTCCACATTATGCCCTACATGGTTTAACTACACACAGCCACTTTAATTACGAATGTGATCACCATTGTTTGAAATGTTTACTCGAAGTTGTTCAGGGCTGTGTTGATGGTACTGCAGCCATGATAAGCATGGGACAAAAAAATAATAAAAGATTTTTTTTTCTTTCTTGACCCCTCTGGCCAATCCATTTTGTTTTTCAAACATCCTAATTTTCTGAGGTCCCTAGGCTGACAACCATGTACATGGTCAGGCTGCTGCGAATAGCGAGGAAGTGTGCATTGGTTTTCTGTTAAAATTGTCCGCTACACCAGCATGGTTGCATGAATGCCAACAGCATTCCTGCGAACATACCTAGCTAAGGATGCTTGTTGTGATAGGGCACATTGAGCACGACAGGGCTTGCATACCAGACTGTTGGCCCCCATCATCCTCTGTGCACTACTGATGCTTGGCTGTACAAGTACCACCAGTCTCAGCACTTGGTGTAATTGCCGAAAATCGCTCATTTCCAGCAAGACTAGGGGACGACATATGCAGTCTTTCTGAATACTCAAATCACATTGAATATTCGTAGGTTTATTATTCTTGAATCTAATATAAATGTTAAAAGTCAATATTCAACAAATATTCAAAACGTACAAGTATTTGTACATGACTAAAATATTGGAATTCACCGTTTTGTAGCACAAAGCCACAGGGAAGTCCATATGGGTTTCTTAGAAATGAAGGCTTCAAAGATGATACAAAATTCATTCAGATCCTCTTGCCCAAAGCGCTTCAAAAGTAGCCCGTGTGACTGGGGTGTTTCTTTCTTTCTTTCTTCTTTTTTCTTTCTTTTTGTCAGTGCAATAAATTAAGCATTCAACTTCAGACATTGTGCCATCAGTCAATCGCTGTCCATGTGACATTGCTCACCATGCAACCCACCACGGAGAAAACTATTTGAAGCAGTGTGTATATTTCGAACCTTGTAATGAACCGCACAGATAATGTGGAGCACTTCATTAAGTCTGCTGATGATTTGAAGAGCTTGCGCTGCTGGCTCGAGGCATTTGTGAAAAACCATCGAAGCCTGTTCTGGGCTCAGGTGTCTTCATCTGTGCAGCTTTGAAGCTTACTTGGTATTCGTATGCTAGAGGCAGATGTACAAACTGGAGATCGTTGGTTGGCAGCACTGTCGCTGTGTGTGCACAGCTAACGTTACTTGGCAGTACTGACTGCCATGTGTCTCACTTTTGGCCCACAAACAAGACTTTCCGTTTAGGGCGATTGTTTCAGAAAGAGGAACTTGGCAGCACGAAATGTAGGGTTACCTACAGACACACCTTGAGTCTTTGAACGTCACTGATCCATTTTTGGTGAACAGTTCAGAAAGTGTCATGAATTTTCTTAACGATCATTATCCTGGTTCATGCTCTGCTTTTAGCATAGATATTGAAGATGTGTTTCATTCACTACCCTACAGTGAAATAATGCTCAATGTCAAGTCCTGTATTGTTGATAATAATGATGAAGTTAAGTTTATTGACAATTGCGGTACTTCTGTGGAAAGTTTTTTGGAAATGTTGTCGTTTTATTTGCGTTCCATGTTTGTTGAATGCAACGGAAGGTTTTTACCCAAAAATCAGGAATTTGTATTGGCTCAAGGGTGGCCCCCAATCCTAAGCCATATTTTTCATAGCTGCGTTGAAACAGTGATCACTCACAATTTGGGTAGGTCGGCCTTGTGTGTCTTCCGATATGTTGATGCTTTTTGGTCATCACGGAACAAGACAATCAACTTAACGTCATGATGAAGCCGCCACTAGAACAACATAAACACAATGGTAGAAAACACAGGAACAGGACACGCGTGTCCTGTTCCTGTGTTTTCTACCATTGTGTTTATGTTGTTCTAGTGGCGGCTTCATCATGACGTTAAGTAAATACCAACTAGGCCAGCAAGCTGTGTTCTTAGAGACAATCAACATAGCAGGGTAGATTGGATTCTAAATATTTTCACGGCATGCGGCAAAGGATTCAAGTTTACCTGTGAGCTATCCGCTGACGCAGAACTTCAGTTCTTAGATATTAGACTCGGGTTTAAGAATAACCACTTGTGCTGGTTATATAAACCCCAATCTGTAAAAGCGATTCTGATTTTTTTCGTCTGGTCATTCCAAGACTGTGAAATCCGGTACTGTGTATGCAGCACTGCGCGCTGTGCTCCAGAAGGTGTGCACCCACTTCCTGAAGGAGGGCTTCCTGAGCCAGATTGAAAAATTGCAGACCCAGAAATGGAAATCTTGAGAGCCTGCCATAAGTTGATCAAGTGGGTTAGGGGTTGTCAATAGGGCAAAAAAAGACGACAGAGCACATGCGTAATGATAAAAGGCCGGTGGTTGTACCTTATGTACATAAGTTTTCACACTGCCTGAAGAATGTAGCAAGTAGATATGGGGTGTGCGGGGCATTATCTGCCCTTAACAAACTTGCTACTATCTGCTCCCGTTTGCATAAGAAACTTTCGGGTGTTGGTAAAGCTTGCATTTCATCTTCAAAAAAGAAGAAAGACAGATACGTCAGTTGTAAGTGAGATGTTGTTTACAGATTGACGTTATGTGGGCGTGTATATATTGGTCAAACCGGGTGATGTGTAAATATTAGATTCGGTGAGCATCTCATTTATTAATTGATTTATGGGGTTTAACGTCCCAAAACCAGCTCTGATTATGAGAGACGCGAGTGAGCATCTGTCATCACTCAGGGCTACAGGTGGTTTGCACCTGCCATTGCACTTGCAAAGATTGTGGTTGTGAGCCGATGGCGAGGGAGACAGATCGTTTGTTCCGGCATGGGCATCAGACCACGAGGGACGTAATGGTGGCTCTGTTCATTAACAGAGGAGGCGAAAGATGCATAAGCCATCTGCCTGTTGCCCGTAGCGAAAAGGAGGTAAAATTTCTTGAATGCAGCTTGTCATCTTGAGTTACGCGGGGATAGGTTCCTTTGCAAGTTTGTGTTTGTTAATTATAGCTGCTTGTTGGTGTGCTTTTTTTGGACGCACGTGGGTGTTCCACATGTTATGGGATTTTGACGTCACTTGGATGACTGTTGCACACGCGCAGCCGCTCTGTCGAAAGTCGGTTGAGCTGTGTATTAATGTGTGTTGTTTTTCTTTGAATAAATTTCAGTTGAGATCAGTGCTTGTGTTATCACTTTCTCTGTTCTTAGTCCTCAGCCCTTTTGCGCTATAAGCTGGTCAAAGATGAACCAACTAGCCCAGATTTCTGTTCTTGTTAAGTATGTTCCTGTTGGTGCCTCATTAGGGCTGTACTTGATGTACAGCGTGGATTCAAGCTGAACTGATGTGAGAAGTGCTCTGGAGTGCACAAGTTGAGCAGTGAATGCGGTTCCTGCACTGCCACGTATTGTTGCGCTGCCCTCTAGTCACTGCTGGGTGCACGTTCTCAACCTGTGGTGTTTGCAGGGCACGGGGCTGATGTCAAGTGTGTTGACTGGCACCCGCAGAAGTCACTTATTGTGTCTGGCAGCAAAGACAGCCAGCAGCCCATCAAGCTGTGGGACCCCAAATCAGGGCAGAGCCTGGCAACCATGTACGTATGCTCTCATCAGTTTCTTGTAGCTGTGCTAAAGCTTGAACGCAAAGAGGTAGAAAACATGTCGCTACCTAAAAGTTGGTAGGCAAGCAGAACAGTCCAATACAAAAAGTGCTCTCAGATCTCATTTTTTGCAAGTTCACCTAACGGCACTTCCTAGCAAAAACCTTTGTGTAAAAGCTCAAGTTCTGTGTCAGGTGCACCTGTCTGCCGGGGTATGTGAAGCATGTGTTTGTGTGTCAGGATAACTAGCAGCATGCGTGACTGTTCACGTGGTACACCGAATTCTTTGCAGCCATGCACACAAGAGCACGGTGATGGAGGTGAAATGGAATCGCAATGGCAACTGGCTGCTCACAGCATCCCGGGACCACCTGCTCAAGCTCTTTGACATCCGCAAGATGAACCAGGAGATGCAGACCTTCCGCGGACACAAGAAGGAGGCCTGCAGTTAGTTGCTGTTATATCTGCAATTAGAATAATGGGACAAGTTGGCGATTGGCTAACCAACGAATGGTGGATTTTTCATGTTGTGATGATGTGTGCACGTGAGATTATAATAGTTTCACCAAACTTTGTTTCATTGCGTTGAGGCCCCACAACGTAACCCTGGCCCACGCTTAGCAGGCACCAAGGTCGGAAATCGCTGTGGAACCCCTGTCTAGAATAAATCACGCCCGTTGATAGAGAAACTATTGTATTTGCACAGAAAAATGCCCTAGACGACTGCCATGGTTCTCATGGCGAACGCTGTCGCTGGTCTTCGTGTTCTTCTGTGTGCCGCGATGTTCGCGCTCGCGCTGGGACAGCACAAATAATCTTCAACACCCTGCAATCGGAATTTCAGGGGAGCCACAAATTTGCTTCAAAATGACAGTCTGCACCGAAAAAGAGCTTATTTCATAGGCTGATGACCTGCACACTGCCATGCATTCCTTGGACACTGTCTGTACCTTCTAATGTGCCATCTATGCTATCCATGCCACCTGCAGTGGCTGCACTGGAGGCAAGGCATTTTATGGGTGCCCATGTGTCGAGCTACGAAGCACACATGCAGTAGTTACTTGACAATAACTAGCGGCCTAATCACGCTGTCCAAAGCCCATAGATTGGCTTCTAATAGACTTAGGAGTGTGGTGTTTGGAGTTTTTGCATGTCTGCAATATTTGACCACACTCTGCCCTTTGCCTCACTTGAGGATGAGGCTGACATCATCATTCCTTGCAGTGAATCGTGCCAGCTCTGTGTGGCTTTGCGTGGCATTCAGTTGGTGGTGCCTGCGCTACTCTGCACCCTCATTGCTCGCTGCTCGAGGTGTGGCAGGAAAAAAAAAGTGCATGTGCTTTGCTCCATAAACGTGGAAGTTGTTCATGGTCAACAAGCAGGTCTAGTGGACTGGGTGTGTTTGCAGTGAAGCCATGGAAGTTGGGGGCCATAACAATAAAGACACCCAAACAGAGCGTTATGTTCACCTAAAGGTTCTTCTGGAAGGCACAATAAGCAGAAATTTTGATTGAAACGATTATTGGACACTTTAAAGATCTGGAATTCGTTTTTCTTTGCTCAAGTGCTACTTTGTACTACTTTGCTGGGACCACTGTCTCAGCTCGAATGAAGACGTGTAGAATTATTCCAGTTCCGCACTACACAATAAATTACTAATTCGATACTACTGGATATGAAAAGAAATGAGGACCGAGTTTTTTGCAAACTAAATTTGTTTTGTTTTTAGGCATCGATGCTATCGCCCTCAAAGTAGGTGGTTCACTTGGGGAGCTACGCATTGTTTCGGGTGTTGCTTTCACACATTGTAATAGTGCCTCCTGAAAGGCTTCAACGGAAATGGCCTTCAGCATTATCAAATAAATTGTGTCCCTTTGAGTGGGCTTTGATCCTGGGTTCAAATCACACAGAATAAGGTCAGCTGAATGAGAAGCTGAGACACAGCTTCTTTGTCAAAAACTGGTTGGTGGGGGTGGTGGCATGGTGGGGCATTGTCATGGTGGAGCATCCAAAGAGCCAACACTTCCAGTTTCATGCAGTGCACCCTACTTCTAAGCCTATTGAGGTCACCTTTATGAAAGAACTTGGTTAACACTATGTGCGAACTGTCAGAAGACCAAGTCAACATCAACCTACCTTTTTATTCACCCATTCAAACCTTTTTTTTTTGTGAAGGGAACTGTCACTCTTGCCACTCATAACTTTGACATTTTGTTTCTGGTCATACTTGACAATTCATGATTCATCACCAGTGACCACACAACTGAAGAAGCCTGGGTCATTTCACTGTTTTTGAGAATGCCAAAGCACCCGTTCTTCCAATTGTCATTCCGTTCAGTGGACAAGTTTTTTGGCATAAATTGGGCACATACCTTTGTTATGCTCAAATATTGAGCCAAAATTTGGTTAAAGCAAACAATTCAGGCTCAATGGCTCATCGCTCTCAATGCAATGGGTAATAAATCAATCTAGCCAAACTCAATATCTTTCTTTAGTGTTCTTTTAACCATGCTTTTATCTGGGGGGTCCAGAAGGAGGGGGCCAAACCTTTTTATGTTGAGGAGCAAAGTGGCTGAGGCTGTTCACAAAGTAACAGGACCTCACCTGTTTGTTTTTGCTGTGCTCACGTATGGTTGGCCACGTAAGTCATCACAGCAATGGCGTAAGCTGGTGTACTACAATCACAGATTTATCGGGTTCAAATTGGAGCACTGTCGTTTACGTTTATTTACTTACAAAAGTCCCTTTGCTGCTGCCACTCATTCCATCCTGTCAACTGCAGCTGCACATATGCTTCGGTTCAAACCTCTGGATGATTCTTCCAAGCCGACAACCATGACGCTATCGCGATAACAATGTTCTGAGGCTGAGCGATTGTGGTGTAACACACACAAGAAGAGTCGAGTGCTGTGTCAGTGCACAAATTCCTTCATGGCATATCTAGTTGAGCATTCTTTGAGGTAGTATACTGTAGTGATGCCAGTTGATGTTGTATGTGCAGGTTTGGCATGGCACCCAATCCACGAGTGCCTGTTTGCCAGTGGTGGCTCAGACGGGGCCGTCATGTTCTGGATGGTTGGGTAAGCTTCATGGCACATTCTGACGGCACCTTTGGGATGAAGGGTCCTGCTAGCTTTGTGGTGCTTATGTACCAGTGCTTAGGTAACATTGCTCAATATAATAATAATAATAATAAGGCTTTATTTCTTCTGCAACATTACAGAAAGGTGGCAAGAGCACCGAGGCCTGACAGAGGCTCCTGCTCCGTACACGACTTTGGCTGCAGCGAACAGATTATTTGTACAATAAAGACATCTGGTACATTACCATATTACAATATAACAACAGCAAATGACACGAAGCAATAACATATATGTAAAAGTTGAACACAATTGTCCGAGTCAGTTATACATCACTAACATCAGTAGCATTCCAGTAAAGCATACTTTGTGAAAATTAGAGGAATTAGAAGGAAGTTAACTATATTCAATTTTGTTTTCAATTAACAGTGATTTAAACAAACTCTTAGTAAGTGTATTGAAATCAGTAAATTCTGGACGATTGAGCAATGCCGGGATTTGATAACTAATGTGCTGTCTGCCATAATGGGTTCTTGTCCGTGTGGTTCGAATAAGTGTCTTACGAAGTGGATAATGAGCTTGCGCTTGTGGCTCATATGCGTTGGGCAGTTTATTAGCTTTTATGTGTTGCAATAATTTATAATAATAAATCTGAGAGTCCTTCAATAGGTCATATCGCAAAAACAAAGGTTCTGAACTCAAATGTTGCGGCTTCCCGTGGTAATTTTAGAAAAATCTGAGCACCCTTTTTTGTAAAATACTAAGTTTCTTATAATTCTGGGTATAGGTAGTGCCCCATACTAGTATACAGTACGAGAGCCTAGAGTAAAATAACGAATAATATAGCACCTTTTTTAACCACATGGGTACAATATCGCGCATCTTAAAGAAACAACCAGTAATTTTGCTCAGATCAGCCGTAAGGTTAGTAACATGAGTATTCCATGACAGATCCTCTTTAAACCATACACCTAAAAATTTGAGTGTTCGCACCTGTTCCAGTTCAGCCCCCCGAAACTTCAATGTAGTTTTACAATTACGTGGTTTATTAATTGGCGCAAATATTATATACTTACATTTGTTCACATTCAACTGCAACTTATTTTTGTGCAACCAATTTGATAGATGATCTAAATAAGTATTAACTGTACTTTGCAACACGGTCAATGAATTGTCGGCAAAGAACACATTAGTATCGTCTTAATAAAACTGCTTCTTGGGCTAGTTGGTTCATAATAAAGTGCAAATGCTTACAGGGCGCAAATTGAACAAACAAAAGAGAGGGACACACAGACACACACAAAGCGCCACTACCAACTGATTTATTCAGGACAGAAGAAAGGGGTGTCTAAAGCACATGCGCAACACAGGGCAATGATACTACAAAGCAAGTATGCCAATCATTTCAAATGCATGCGAAACAGATGCATCTCAGCATCAAACAACGATATGGAGGTATCACTCACGCACTTATCTCCTTTCATTTTTATGAAGTGAGCTTCCAAAAGTTCTCTAGCCGTTTTATTAGTGCTCCTACCAAGTATGGCGACGCGCCTAAAATGCGGTTCACACGCGCAGGCTCTACAATGCACGCTAAGATGCGCACCGTCCATCTTACTTAATCTGTTCGAGTGCTCTCTCAGTCGAACGTTCAGGCACCTGCCTGTTTGGCCCACATATGACTTTCCACAACTTAGGGGAATTTCATAAACTACCCCAACTGCACAGCGCCCAAAAGGATCAGTGTGCTTCTTCTTGCAGCCTTTTGTCTCGGAACTCGTGGTCCGATGACAGAGCTGCGCAAGTTTGTTGGGGGCAGAAAAGGCAACACGGACGCCGTGTCTGGCAGCCACTTTCTTGAGGTTGTGGCTGATCTTGTGCATATAGGGCACTACCACCGGCCTAATAGCATCTGTTCCAGGAGCGTCGGCCTTGGAACATAGACCGTTTTTCACCTTCCGGTGAACTGATTCGGCTACGCCTCGGACGACCGACTGAGGGAAACCAGCTTTTAAAAGCCTTGTGACCTGATGGGAGAAGCTTGCCTGCATAGTGTGAACGCATGATTTGCGCAGCGCCGACCCGAGACACAGAGACGCAATACCACGTTTTATAACCTTGGAATGGGCTGAGTCAAAAGGAAGGAGTTCCTTTTTAACACGTGGATTATAAGCAAAGCAAACATGATTTGGTAAAAACGTGAGGCTGATATCTAAAAACTGTAGCAGGTGATTATTGGGCAGTTCAAAGGTAAAAGACAGACCTTGTCCACATTTCGTAAAATCCGCTAAAACTAAGTCGACTGCTTCCTTAAAGGACACAGGGCAGTCATGTCTAAGAAGAATTAAAAAATCATCTACGTACCTAAACACTTTAAAAATGAGTGATGAACTACACGAGCGTTGGAGTGCATGGTCAATATTAGATAAAAATATATCACATAGGATGGGTGCTATGCGCGATCCGATACAGATGCCTTTCTTTTGAAGATAAAACCGCCCATTGACAGACACAAACGTGTTGTTCAGGTAAAATTCCAACAAGGACATAAAATTACTAGCAGTCATTTCTACTTCACTTACAAACCTGGCCTCGTCATTGCTAGTAATGCATTCTAAAACAGCTGCATACAGTTCATTGTGCGGTATAGAATAGAATAAGTCTTCTATATCCACTGAAAAACCATACCCCACTTGGTTAACGCCCCTCAGAAACTGAACAACTTGGTCAGAATTCTTAGTAAAATACGGATCCTTAACCTCGAGGAACTTAAGAGCACTTAGGAGAAAACTACTAACTTGATATTGCCAAGTTCCCCTTTCACTAACAATTGACCTGAAAGGAATATCTAATTTATGAGTCTTAGCACAAAAGAACACAGCTAAAGAGTCCCGCTCACTTTTCGGGATACACTTGACCAATTTTTCACAGGCAATTTGTTCGCACAGTTTAATCGCGTTAGTTTTTGCTTTTGTTAGGCTTACTTTCACTTCACGAAAATTTTTGTTTATAGCTTGCATTGCCTTCTCATTAAACATGTTGCGGTGTAAGACAACAAATCCGCCTTCTTTGTCAGACTGCAATAGGCACAAATTATTATCCCGGAAAAAATTCACCGCTCGTTGAATCACATTTTTCTGACGAACACCGGGACCTCTCTGCATGGACCTAAGTAAACTGTCCACACCGCATTTTAGGCGCGTCGCCATACTTGGTAGGAGCACTAATAAAACGGCTAGAGAACTTTTGGAAGCTCGCTTCATAAAAATGAAAGGAGATAAGTGCGTAAGTGATACCTCCATATCGTTGTTTGATGCTGAGATGCATCTGTTTCGCATGCATTTGAAATGATTGGCATACTTGCTTTGTAGTATCATTGCCCTGTGTTGCGCATGTGCTTAGTATGAATAGACACCCCTTTCTTCTGTCCTGAATAAATCAGTTGGTAGTGGCGCTTTGTGTGTGTCTGTGTGTCCCTCTCTTTTGTTTGTTCAATTTGCGCCCTGTAAGCATTTGCACTTTAGTATCGTCGGCATACATTATTAGTTGTTGGCAAAATGGAATGAGAGCGAGATCATTACTATAAAGATTAAACAATAGCGGACCCAATATAGACCCTTGAGGAACACCGTTTACAATTTTTAATTGCTGTGATTTTACATTATTGATTGTAACATATTGGTACCTATTTGTTAGGCAACTTTGCACCAATTTTAGTGCAACACCACGAATACCGTAATCATGGAGCTTATCTAAAAGTACGCCATGATTCACCGAATCAAAAGCTTTCCTCAAGTCTATAAATAGGCCTATAGTATACAACCTTTGTTCAAAATTGTCTATAATTTCATGTTTAGCTCTTAGTAGCGCTTTCTCACACGATCTTCCTTTTCGAAATCTGTGCTGTGCCTCGCACAAAATATTGTACTTTGTTATGAAGCATTCAATGCGGACGTTCATTATTGTTTCAAGAACTTTAGATAATACAGGTAACACGGAGATTGGCCGATAATTGTTGGTACTATGATCTGTTCCTCCTTTATGAATTGGGCATACCCGAGCTATTTTAAGCATATCAGGAAATATACCGTACTCAAACATTGAGTTAACAACATGGGCAATGGGAACAGAAATTATGTCTGCAATGTGTTTGACTGGAAGTGAAAGTATATCGTCGTTACCTGAAGCACAATCATTTTTAAGCTTCCCAATTATTTTTTCAACTTCATGCGCTGTTGTAGGGGAAAAAACCAAAGAGTTTAGAAGGCTCTTTCCAGCTTAACAGTGTTCGACAGGCCAACTGGTGACGCATATGACCACACCTGTAGCTTAGCATTAGCAAAAAAACAGCCTATTAAGATTTGTTGCTGAGCTAAGGAATCCCTCGTTGAAGCAAGTTCGCTTCGCTCGAAATTTGTTTCAGTCGCAGCCGCTCCGTGAAGGCGGCCTTTCTTGTCACCAGCACGCATGGAGGAAGAAAGAGGGATCAGGCAACGCACAAAAGGCTTTTCCTTCATTTTGCACCATGGAGCTGGCGGGCGCATTAAAACGCACAAATGTTGCTGGGTGGCAGAGCTGGTCTTGAGAACTGCACTGCAGCAATGTAGTAGTAAATTTATAAGCTTGGTTGCTGCACCCTTCCGTGTATTGCATGAACATTCCATTCAGAGGTATATAAGGGGACAGTGTGGCAGCAACATGGCCGTGACAGTATGTGACCTCTTGCTAAGGTGACAGGGCTCCCTCTTTTTTAACAAGCACCTTTGTGCTTAGTGTCTTTTTTTTTTTACAACAGAGGAAGTGCTGTCATTAATTGTTGTTTGCAGTGCTGTCAAGAAATTACTAAGTTGTACTCTGTTTACAGATGTGAAGAAAAATAAAACATGGGGCACAGAGTCCACACGTGATTTATTCTTCACTTTCACTGTACCTGCAAGCACTGTGTGGCAACCTGGCTTGCTAACCATAACATAATACAGTTGAACACGAATGTATCGATCTCGAAGGGGATCTCGAATTAGTTCGATATATGAAAAATTCGATATAAAAAAATACAGGCCCCGAGACCTTACCAGTGGTGGACGATCACCTACAATCGACGCAGTCAAGAATGACAACTAATTCCGCACACATGCCGCAACAGAATGTTTTATTTGCGTGAAAAAAAATCGCCTATCTCGGCGTGTTTCTTCGTTTTCGAAATGAAATTGAAGACACTAGTCTCGATCTTATCAAGGCTGTCCAGGTGCTACAGCTCGGTTCCCTCCATGTCACCGCAACAACGGCGAATCAAGCCGAACGCAGCCGCCACTTCAGCAGTAGAGTACACGCGTGTAGCCGCCACCTCGTCCGGACGATCCTCCTCGTCACTTCAACTGTCGGCCTGGGAATCCTGGGTCCCTGCGACCGCAGCTACAATGTCCTTGTCAGCGACGCTCACAACTGCCTGAACATTGCAGTCCGCTTCCACGAAATTGTCCACGGACACTTCGGGTGGAACGGCAGCTGGAAAAAGGGACAACAACTCGCGAAATGTGTAATCTATGCACTCTTCGTCGCCATCTTCACCGGTTTCCGCAAGTTCCGCCATCACGAAGCCTGCCTTCCGGAAGCAGTTGGCCACTGTGTCCATCTTCACGTCTCGCCAGGCACCCGTCATCATTTGTATTGTTACGCGCTATTCCGCGCAGTTAGCGGCGCATCCTGCCGAGCCTGGAGGAATGCACCAAGAAGATGAAGACGACGATCAGAGCAGCGCTCATGCTGATACCAAGGAGGTCAACCTTCAGCTCGGTGCCCCTGCGGAGGCTGACCAGCAGCCTATCAAGGAGTCGCCTCCTGTAGCCCACCTTGAAGGACTTGATGATGCGCTGGTCAAGCGGTTGCAGCTCCACCGTCGTGTTGGCCAGCAGAAACTTCAGCTCAATGTTTTTGAGCTTGTCCACAAGAAGGCAAGCGCGACACCCTGACTTGCCCAGCTTGACGTCCCACGCTTGCAGCCATTCTGTGAACAGCTGACGCATCATCCATGCCTTCTTGTTCGAGGCATAGCGAATGGGGAGCTGCTTAGAGTTCTTGAAACAGTGCAGTGCCCTTGCCTTCCTGATCACGAAGGGCTGGAGCTTCCGAGACCCATTCATGTTGGCTGCCAGCAGAACGCTCACGCGGACTTTACTCAATTTGCCGCCGTAACACATGCTACCCCTGATGTCAAGAGTCTTGGTTGTCAGCATTTGCCAAAATAGACCGGTCTCATCGGCATTGAAGATTTCCGCGGGTGAGAACTTCGCGGAGATTTCCAGCCACTCCTTCGTCATCCGCTGCTGGATGTCCTGGCTGCTTACGACTTCACTTTCACAGTTGGCCAATAAATTTTGGGCCATAAATGTTATTTATGGCAGCTTGCCAGTGCTTGAAGACAGTTTTCAAGTTAGGTAAAAATGTGGTTTCATTTGTAATTTTTTCCCAATTGCAAGTCTACTTGATTGACTTTTTGAAGTAAAATGTTTGGATCCACCTGGGTGAGGGGCTTGGAGGCACTTCTGATAAGATGAACTTCTGATAAGACTAACAAATTGTCATGGTCCCCTCGAGTTCGTCTTGAAGGGAGTCTACTGTATATAGAAGTTTGTCGAAAAGGATGCATCACGTAAGACAAGAAGATGCAATGAAAACAGGATAAATGAGAGACTGTGCACAAACAAGACATTCCAAGGATATGAGGGCTGTTGCTTACAGCATAGATGCAAAGTGCTCGCATAACTGCTTCTGTGGCAGTGATTCACGAAACTGATTCAGACTGGATGAATTTTCAGGATTAGGTAGAAACAGTAGGCAGCTCTTCGTTACAGCCATCATCAAAAAGTAGCTTCTCAATAGGAATCCATGCCACTCCATATTAGGTTGCATCATAGCACATCGAAGGGACTATATGAAAATAAATGTATTGTGGCTTTCTTCACTTACCTTCTAGTGAATACATTAGATTCTTGTTGAACCGATCCCGATAGAATTAGGGCAGTTACGTAATGTGTTGAGCATTGCAGTACGCACACATAGTGGTTGCCGATAGGAATTCTACGGTCGTCTTTTGTTGTGATGCCATGCTGTCTGATGCAGAGCAAGTGACAGGTCTTCTCACCAGAGGCTCGATTATGCAGGGCCGACAAGGAAGTGGGTGCCATGGAGAACGCTCACGACTCGTGCGTCTGGTCCCTGGCCTGGCACCCGTTGGGCCACATCCTCTGCTCAGGTTCCAACGACCACACCAGGTTCTTTCCATTGCAACTTCTTACGTCCATCTACTGTTTTGTTTGTTTTCATGTGTCGGTAAGACATCCTGGAGGGACATTTAAAACTGAAAAATATGAGGGCATGCAGAAGGAACACACAGAGCATCGCAGTGGTGCTGTGCACATTTTTTTTTTACTCTGTCCCTCTGCCATTCTGGGACCCTCCCAAATGTGAGCCCCACCCTGAAAAGAAAATGACAAAGGACAGTGGTTCCAAAATAATATGGCCTTGGGGAACCCTATCCAGCTTGTCCAGAAGGACCCCTCAGGCCAGTGTAGATTAAAATAGCACTGCCTCATGGGGAGAGAAGGAAGGGGGGTCTCCTTTCACTGCAGCTGAGCGTTGGTTCTGCAGGGTGGCTGGGGGCTCTCAGCCACTCATCTCCCCGACTCAAATACCTCTGCTGTCTCCTATTTAGGTTTCTTTATTCAGCCCTGTGGTCACAGTTGTGAGTTATAACAATGTAATTGTCATGGTACCTAAATGTTGTTCTAAGTGGATTTTACTGTGCAACCAAAAACAAGAAAGATGCCCGAACGTTTGTCAAGTGCAAGAAAGGTGTGGTTTCTAGGATCATGCTGACGTACAGTAAGGTTTGCATTGTGCAAAAAAGTAAAGACGCAGCACACACAGAAGAAAAAAAAAAAAAGAGGGACAGGATAGAGGGTCAACTGGCAGCTGCTCGATCACGTCCTTCTTGTTTTTTCTTCTGCACATGTTGTGTCTTTACCTTTCTGCACAAGATGAACCAACTAGCCCAACAACATGTGTTACTAAGGTTTACATTGCACTTTGTTTTAGTGAACAGCTGAAAGAGCGTGAACATGACAGGGGAACCTAATCCTCCCTGGTGATTTTGCAAACCGTGCAGATGCATGCCTCGCCTGAGCAGAGCTCTTATCAACAGAAGCCTGTGAGATACGGGGCCCTTCTTCACTCAAAGGAAGGGCCCATAGAGCATCAGCGAGCCTTCCAAAATGCTGTGTTCAAATGCGAATAGCCCTTTTTACTGGAGCTGTGCAAATAGCAAGATTTCGAGTACAAAGCTAATTCAAATGTTTATGTTCCAGTGCAAGTCGAAGTAAATAATACCATGCCAAATTATGGAGAAATGTGCTGCTAAACATGGGCAAAAATTTATTATATGATTAGTGTACCCGTACATTGTCATTCCTAATACCTGTGTCACACGGGCACATTGGAAGGCCTTCGAGTCGATGACCTTCGAAAAGCTCACGGCTCGATTAACCCAAAATAAGTTCTGGCGCTGCTACACGGCAGTTTTGAACGGCCGTTGAGTCGCCGAGTGATTTCGCAACAACATGGCGGCAAACAAAGCACCCCCTTCAATTCTAATTTGCACTAGTTGCTTGCTATTCGCACTGACGGCAAGAAACAAACTTTAGATTGAGCCTTCTCTTAATCTCATGTACCAAAAGGGACAAAGTATGTGCCACATTTCTCAGTCGTTATTGAGAAAACATGCCGATTTTGACACTGCTAAGCCTAAGTGCGTAGCATGGGCCTCAAAAATTGGTTTGATTCGTAGACGCCAGATGGTGCGACACGCGGTGTTTCCCACCAGCTGTACTGCATTCGTTTTTTATGGCAGTGACAGCGTATTCTTTCTAGAATTAATGCAATAAAATGAGAACGTTGGCCCCTCGGTACGTTTCCTATATTTTTCACCAGTGTATGATTCTACTTATTAACACAATGACATTAATATGGCCGTGGCCTCCAAAAACTAACGCGCACAGGAGCTGTTGGTGCGCCAAGTCTCGGAGTTTGCACCGTTTCCACTTCCGTCGCTTAACGGCCTTCGAAGTCTCGAAGGAGTTGTACGGTGCTCTGTTGACTCGATAGACTATCGACTCGACGGCCATCGGAATCGCCCGTGTAGCAGCTCAAACTTGACCTTTGAGTCGATGGACTATCGGTTCGAAGGCCTTCAAAACGCCCATGTGATGCCAGTATAAGTCCTGAAGAACAGTCCAACAGAGAACTCTACAACAGGAAGCTGAGCTAAGTTCACCACATTACACAAGTGTTAGCTTTCATGCGGTACACCAGCGTTAGCTACACCTCTGTATGCGAGTATTAATGCAGTACAGGAGTGCTGGTTTCTCCGCAGCACACAGGTGTTATGTGGCAGAGCATACTACATGCAGGAATGGCCCACGTCACGAGACATAGCATATTTTTTCCCGAGTAATTACCAACTGCGAATAGCTTGAATAGTAAAATCTCATCGCAAATCAAATCGAATTGCAAACACTATTAAAAGTTATTTGACATTTTCAATATTCACACACCCCTGCCTTTTAGTAATGTTTAGGTAAAATATGGCACACTAGTGTCTTGGCTGTGGGGTCACAAGAAATTAATTGCATCTATAGATATCATCTCGCAGCTAGTTTAAAATGAAAGCATCTCTCCTGCAGAGTTCTCACCTTTCACAGCATGTGGCCTTATCACCTGAACCATGTATGGCTTGCAATACTTCTAGGATATATCGTTGGCACGTATGGCGGTGACGACACATCTTATCATGGTGAAGAATTGAATGCTGCATATCTCGGGAGTGGCCAGAAGAATCCCAGTTTGTTTCACCCGCACTGAAACGTGCGGATTTTAGTGGCTAAAGAAGAAATTGCGGGGCATGCTTAGAACTTCCTAAACATATAATGTCGAACCATAGCAGGACCTCCTGCTGTTTGGCTGCTTTCATCGGCTCGCTGCTGCAGCTTCATCCATAGCCACTTCTTGCTGACAGTGGTTACGATGGGCGGCATTTCGAGCTGCTGTAGCCTCCCTCGCCCGCAACTAAAGCTTGGTGCACCGTCAACCATCATCATCATCATCAGCCTGCTTAGGTCCACTGCAGGACGAAGGCCTCTCCCAACGATCTCCAATCCACACTATCCTGAGCGAGTTGGTTCCACTTTATGCCCACAAACTTTTTAATTTCATGGCTCCATCTAACCTTTCACCTGCCTCTGTTGCGTTTTCCCTCTCTTTGTGTCCATTCCATTGCTCTTACTGTCCATCTGTTATCTTTCCTTCTCATGACATGTCCTGCCCAGGTCCACTTCTTTCTTTTAATTGATATAATAATATCGGCTATTCCTGTCTGTTCTCTGATCCATTCCGCTTGTTTTTTATCTCCTAGCGTCACACCTATCATATTTCTTTCCATTGCACGTTGCGTGCTCCTTAGTTTCATCTCTAGTTTTTTCAGTTATCCTCCACGTTTCTGCACCAGTACGTTAGCACTGGGAGAATGCATTGATTGAATACTTTTCGCTTTAGTGAGAGCGGTAAGTTTCCAGTCATGATTTCGTAATGCCTTCCGAATGCGCTCCAGCCCATCCTTATTCTACGGAGAATTTCTTTTTCACGGGCAGGTTCCTGTTAGTAACTGTCCCAGGTATACGTATTCGTTCACACATTCTAATGGTTCACTCTTAATTTGAAATTCCCTTTTTTTAGCTAGGCTATTCAGCATAACTTTGGTCTTTTGCCTATTCATTATTAGTCCAATTTTAATACTTTCCCGATTTAGGTCATCAATCATGTTTTGTAGTTCGTCTCCATCATTGCTAAAGAGCACAACGTCGTCTGCAAGTCTTAAATTGCTTAGATATTCTCCGTCTGTGCGAATGCCCTTTTCTTCCCAGTCTTCCCAGTCCCAGTTTTCATCCCAGACTTCCTCTAAACATGCAGTGAATAGCATCGGGGATATCGTATCTCCCTGTTTCACACCTCTCCTGATCGGGATTTCTCTGCTTCTCTCATGTAGGAGTAGTGTGGCTGTGCAATCTGTGTATATGTTGTTTATGGTTTTCACGTATATGCCAGGTACCCCTTGTCTATGTAGAGCTTCTAGAACTGCGTGTATTTCTATCGAGTCAAATGCTTTCTCGTAGTCGATAAACGCCATATAAAGAGGCTTGTTATATTCCGCGTACTTCTCAATTACTAGGTTGATAGCGTGGCTGTGGTCCATTGCCGAGTAACCTTTCCTTAAACCAGCTTGTTCTCTCGGTTGGTTAAAGTAGAGTGTTTCTCTTATCCTCGTAGAAATTACCTTTGTAAATAGCTTGTATATTACTGGGAGTAGGCTGATTGGTCTGTAATTCTTTAAGTCCTTTATGTCACCTTTCTTGTGGATAAGGATTATATTAGCATTTTTCCAGCTGCGCGGTACACTACATGTCTTGATACATTTCGTGAAGAGTGATGCAAGTTTTTCAAGTACAATATCTCCTCCGTCTTTGATCAAGTCGGCTGTTATACCATCTTCACCAGCTGCTTTGCCACAGGAAATGCCTTTGACAGCTTTTTTGACTTCGTCAGCGGTTATACATGGAATTTCAGTGTCCTCCTCTGATTCTATTTCTATTAAGGTTGTATGGTCTGTCTGAGAGCTGTACAGTTCAGAGTAGAAATCTTCTGCTACTTTTAGTATTTCGTTGAAATTGTTGATAATGTTACCTTGTTTATCTTTTAGCGCACGCATTTTGTTTTGTCCTAAGTGCAGTTTCTTTTTGACCGATCTAATGCTGGTGCCTTTCTCTATTTCTCTCATGTTAAAGTTTCTTACATCTCTTTGCCTGGCTTTACTGATCAATTTTGATAGTCAACCATAGCAATGTGCAATGAAGCTCAAAGCCGGCGTGTGCAAGGTGCACGAGCGCGGTGTGACCGTGAAGCTGCCTGTGCCACTGTTTCCAAAATGTTGCTTGTTGTCCGTTGGCTCTTGCTGTAACAGAGTGAAAAATTGTCAGTTCGGTCGGGGAAAGGGCACTATTTTTTGACCAGCCCATGTAAGGAGCATCTGTTGAGCGTAATAAAGGGCTCCGGAACTTTGACCACCTGGGTTTCTGTATCTTAATTAATAATAATAAACAATAGCAGTGGCATTGCACAGTACAACCAAGCACAGTGAAGGGTTTCTTGGCCCACAATTCTTGCGCACCACAATGGCTCTTTTTTTCTTTCCCCCAAGGCCAGCCTGCATGCCTTGAGCCACGCTTTTTTTCTTTTTCTGTACCTCGCAACTCTACCTTGAAACATAAAAGACCTCAACTAAAGCTTTTGCCTTAAAACAAAAGCTCAGCATATGAGATGGCAGAGAGAGGACACGCTTGCAGGATGCGTCACAATGACCCCAGATAAACGTGCCCTTGACCCCCTTCCCCTTCGTTATTTCATCCCTCGTTACGGCGGACTTGGTGCCTTTAGGTAGCATACGAGGGTTTATTGGGCAGCAGCCATCTCGCCATAAGATCATGTTCTACGTGACGCCTCCCGGCGATAGTGTGTGCCACACTCACCGCCATGGCTATGAGTGGCGCTGCCTCACACTCCCAGGAATATATATGCAGTCCACTCGCGTTACAACAGACTCTCACAATCCGGGAAAAGTGTCTGTTTTATCCGAAGTCCGTAATATCCAGACACCGAATGGAAGAGGAGGGTGGGGGGGTGTAAGGCGCCTGTGTGTTTATCGTCGCTCAGCTGCGTGATTTAGTCCTTTTTAAATACCTGCTGCTGAATATAGACTCCATGGCACGGCTATGACCGAAAGCGCTTTTTTATAACTGTAGCACATGTTCTACTTTCATCAGCAAGTGTAGCTGTACTAAGTGCAGGAAGGCCTGGTGGGTGGCTGCCGAACCCATGTAAACATTTGCGAGGCCCAGTCCAAAAGCTACTTATCTAACAGCTTGCCCTCACAAAGCCGGTCATGTTACAGAAACAACTGGTTCTAGCTGGGGCTCGTTCTAACTTATTGTCAATCAGCATCACACATTCATTTTTTGCACGGACACATTTCTGTTTCAGCTAATCCAAGACCATTGCTAAGCTGAATTAGCACGCGCATTCATACCAGTGCACCTCGCGCGTAAAAACTTATTCATTACAACTTCTCAGTGGAACTCACTGGTATTCGGGCTGGGAGCTCTGGAACGCCTCACTTCGATAACGTTGGTCACGATGCCTAATGAAGTGATTGCGGAGAGAACGACGAACACCCAAGGTAGAAAAATACGAACAAAGAAAAGCTTTTTATTCACACCTAACTCGAAAAGAACTTCGTTATCAGTGACTGGCGGCCCCCTTAGGTCGCTTCACGGAGCCTGAAGCTCTTGAAGGTAAAGTTCCACCGACGATTGTTTGCTGGCGATACCTTTGTTGTGCACGATGGATCTCACGGTCTGCTTCGATAGTCCCATCGCTTTGGCAACATCCGCTCGCTTTTCTCCGCGTGCAACTGCACTTACAATTTTCATTTTATCGCTGAGCAAAATTTGCTTCAGTTTTCTTTAGGCCATTACCTCAGTACTTGCTCTCAGTGTGGCACAACCAATCCCCACGGAACACAACGACAAAATGGCGTTTGTTATGCTCTCAGGTTGGCTTGGCTAGAGGCTCGGCTTGGCCAGATGGGCACCAACGTTGTCAGCCACCGTTCAAAATTTTTGCTTAAAATGCCGGCGTGGTAAAGTATGTCGTCAGTCCGCGTCGACAGGGCAAAAGTCCGTTGTATGCGCCACTTTGGCAAAAAATTGCCATTAATTTTGTCCATAGCCGATAGTCTGTTGTAGCTGGATCCGTTCAAAGCGAAGTTGGCTGCATTGATAAAATACATGGACCAAACCTGGGTTAAAATATGGTCCATTATATCCAAAGGTCTGTTGTACGCAGGTCCGCTATAACGAGCGTAGACTGTACATAAATACCCGATAAAGTGGACGGGGGACGACCGCGTTCGTAGCTCAGTGGTAGAGCATCGGACGCATTATCTGAAGGTCGTGGGTTCGGTTCCCACCGAAAGCAGGTTTGTCTTTTCGTCCACTTTAATTCCTTTCTACTTACTGCAAAATTACAATACCATAATTAGGAATTTGAATAACTTCCCCTTTGCTTTCCTAGGCTTCAATGTTTGTGGTTTCATTAAGTTGTTTCTAACAAATAAATGAGCCCTTGACCCCTTCCCTTTCGTAAAGCGACCATTCAGCGATTCATGGTTCTCATCAATGGTGCACACCCTGTGTCTCCACAGCAGATGATTCATATTGTTACGGTTCAACAGTGGGCGATGTTTATTTACAGGGCGAGGTTGGTGATGATCAAGCGATGATGGTGTCGATCCGCTGCTCCAGCTAACGTCGCCTTCCTTGTCTTCTGTCCCCGGCTCATAACCTCAACTGGCTCTGTACCATTCCCCAGTTCGTAGACGAAGCCCGCCGGGCAAGTCCACATCAGTTGGGAAGTGCACGATGAAATCGCTTGAGCCGTGCAACATGTACGCAGACGATTAGCAGACGTCAAGCGTGCTACCACGTACGTCAATTCACTCAAGCGATCGACAATGACGAATGGGCCAGTATAGTGTGGTAGAAACATCTGGCATAGGCCGCGTTTGCGTTGTGGTGTCCACACCCACACAAAATCTCCTTTGCTGTATGAAACTGGTTGATGGCGACTGTCATGATGCTTCTTGGGTCGGCCTTGAGATATCACAGTGCAAAGTCTAGCGATATGACGGGCTTCCTCGGCAAGGGACAGCGTTTTGGCAACAGAGTACTCGCTGTGGAAGTCGAACAGTAGTATTGTGTCAGTACTGTTCATCGGCGACGTGCGTAAAGCAGGTAAAAGGGACTGTAATCGGTGGTCTCATGCTTCGCGGTATTATACGCATAGGTGATGAAAGGTAGAACGTCATCCCAGTCTTTGTGATCGGAAGATACGTACATCGCCAGCATGTTTGTTAGTGTTCTATTGGTGCGCACCACAAGACCGTTGGTCTGAGGGTGGTAAGGTGTCGAATGGCGTAGCTGTGAACTGCAGAGACGAAGCATTTCTTCCACGACGTCCGCAAAAAACTGGCGACCACGGTCGCCAGTTTTGGTGACACATGCAGCGTGGTGACACATGCAGCGGTTGAAGATGGCATGGCAGCTGTTTCTGCATAGCGAGTCAGGTGATCTACACATACGATCACCCATCGTTTTCCATTAGAGGATCGTGGGAACGCCCCTAAGGGACCGGTACCCACTTGTTCGAACGGCAGACAAGGGGGCGGCACAGGTTGAAGAAGACCTGGTGGAGTGGTCGTAGGGTGCTTGTAGCGTTGACATTGCTCGCAACCAGCAACATACTGCTTGACTGTATCTCGCATTTTGGGCCAGTAAAAATGCTGCTATGTCTGATCAAGCGTTCTGGTGAAGCCTAGGTGGCCAGAGGTTGCATCATCGTGCGTGGTTTTTAGTATATCCAGACGCAGAGTCTGCAGAACCACCAGAAGGAAGTGTGCGCCTTGTGCCGAATAGCTGGTTTTGTGCAGCAAGCCATCTCGCACGCAAGATCGACCGCTGGCTTGAGGACGCAACGCAGCAGCAAAAGCGGGCTCCAAACTAACATCATTTTCTTGCTCATCCCTAAGAGTCGTCAAGTCTGGGAACGTCGAAGAAATAGAGGCAGAACAGTCCTCAGAACGGTTTTCGTCACACACCGTTGTTGGCAGAGGAAGGCGGGAAAGACAGTCTGCGTCTGTGTGGCAATGACCGGACTTGTAGGAGATGACAAAGTCATACTCCTGAAGTCGAAGAGCCCAACGGGCGAGTCGACCACTTGGATCGCGGAGATTTACCAGTCAGCACAAAGCGTGGTGGTCAGTAACGATAGTGAAAGGTCGTCCGTCGATGCAGGGCTGAAATTTGTGGACAGCGAATACTACGGCCAAGCATTCTTGCTCTGTGACGGTGTAATTATGTTCTTCTGCCTTAGTCAGAGAGCGACTGGCATAAGCCACCACGTGTTCAGATCCTTGGTGACATTGGACTAGTACGGCACCGATTCCGATACCACTAGCATCAGTGTGAACTTTGGTGGGCAAGTATGGATTGAAGTGACGTAATATAGGCCCCAATGTTAGCAGAATCTTTATTTCACTGAATGCGTCATCACAAGTCAGTGACCAATTGAAAGGAACGTCCTTTTGGAGCAGGCATGTGAGGGGGTGCACCATGTCCGTAGCTCCCGCACTGACTTTGGTGGTTCAAAAGAGCTGACTGCCTCGATCTCGTGTGGGTCAGGCCTCACACCGTTCTTATCGACCAGATGGCCAAGTACTCGAATCTAGGCCGCCCTCGATTGTAGGCCGACCACTGAAATTTGCAAGACCAGAAAAAAAAAAAAGAACTTACCTCGGATGCAGGCCGAATTAAAAAAAAAAGCACCGTTTTATCGCCAGAAAACACGGCATTTTTATTGCGCAAGCGCACACACTGCGGGCACGTACTACGTTGAAAGTTTATTCATCGTCGTCGTCATCATCGTCCGCAACATCGCTGTCCTCTTTGTTGCTGAGTTCATTCCATCGCGTTGGATATACAGCACTTTTTGAAGGCTCTGATGATCATTTCACCTGGAATTTCGTTCCACTCTGCTGCGATCCAGTTTGCGAGCTGGTCGAGCGAAGCACGCTCGATGCGCCCGGTTGGAGTGAGCTGGTGTTCCTCCAACATAAGCCAGTCGGTATAGTGCTTGTGAAGCCTGTCTTTAAAGGGATTATTAATGGCGACGTCAAGTGGCTGGAGCTGGCTGGTCATGTCACCAGGGATTATGGCGATGCCGGTCCCAGCACGAGAAAGCATCGTCTTCACACCGTCAATCAGGTGGCCGCGGTAGGAGTCGAGGACTAGAAGTAACTGCTTGCACAACGCGGCCCCTGGACGGCGTTCCCAGACCGTTTTCACCCAGTCCTCCATCAAGCCGCTGGACATCCGACCTTTGCCGTGAACGCGCACGACAACATTTCTGGGGAACTTTCCGCCAGCTGGTACAGTCTTGCACTTGAAAATTATGTATGGGGGAAGCTTTCGTCCATCGGCGGTGCAGCACAACATTGCTGTCGTTCGCTGCTTTTCGTAGCCCGCTGTCCTAAGCTTGACTTCCTTCGCACCCTTTTTGTTCACGATGTATGCCATTGGCATGTCGAAGCACACCTGGGTGTGTTCGACACTTGCTATTTGCCCCAGTTGGTAGCTCTTTTCCCATCGTTTGTCGATCATGTATCGCTGAACGTTCACAAGCTTCTCCTCGAAGTCAGCGGGCAGCTTCTGACTGTCACGAGTGTGTGTGGGAGGATCTCGGGAGTGCTTGCTCTCGGGCTTGCTCCGAGAGTGAGAGACGAGGGGCGTAAAGCGTTAACAAAGACGAAGGCGTTACTTTATGCAACTGCACACCAAGACATACAAAGGACGAAAAAACATCAATCCGAACACAAAAGAAAACTACAAAAACACTAAACTAATTGAACAACCTACACAGCCTAACTACAAATCCTCCGCGTTGGGCGCAGTCCCCACGGGAGTCCCTCAACCTTGGGCCTCGCGTTCAAGTCCGCGTTAGCTGCCTGTCGGTCAAAGTGTAGTTAGACGCTCTTACGTTGCATTCGACGCGGTGTGGTTCAGAGTCGATGCTCTCTGGGGTGTAGAGTCCTCGCAGCCATCGTCGACTGATGCTGCCGGTGGTGGCCGCCGCTCACGCAAGGTCCGGCCTTGTCCGCCGCCTTGCTTCGCCTGTGACGTGGCGGATCAGCGCTTAGGCCTAGCCCAGCCTAAGCCTCCTCACATGTGATGCCCGGTCTCCAACCAAGACCGGCCCTCTGCAGCGATTCTTCTGCCGGTCGTCCCATTCTGCCGGCGAAGGTGGAGCACTGCAGGTACGCCGGGAACTGCTGAAGTTCGGCCGCTGCCACTCCAAAGTCAGTGCTCGATCGTCAGCCAGATCGACGGCACCCCGGAGCCCGACGCCCTCGTCGACCGGTGCCGCGCAGAGAATCCCAGCTCGGCCTTCCCCATCACCGATCTCTCCTCGGGTCACGTGCCGCGAGCCCGCTCTCAACCAACTGTGGGCATCGATGTGTCCACGGCGCGTGCTTTGCCGCGCCACTTCGCCGATCTCTCCATTTGGCCTAGTGGCCTGTGTTTGTGGGGCCCCTTACTCATCACACTGACACACAGAGGTCCGTTGTCTCAGGCTGAACCCAAACCGTTTCATGAAGCGCGTTGCCCAGCCCCTGCTTGCCTTAAAATTGGCTCGTGCGACACCCTTCACGAAGGCAACTTCCCTGGCCTTCGCCTGAATAATTCCTGTCGTCATGGGCATTCCCGCCTGCCTCTGTTCCCTGGTGAAATTAGCGACAACTTCTTCCACATCATGGTGTCGGCCCGTCCTTGGTCCAGTCAATGCCATGCGGAGTGCTGCGCAGCTGAAGAGTTCGGCCCGTTGTTTCTGCCATCGTCACACATTCTTTTCGTGCACGCCGAACTCATGCTGCGCTTGCAGGTTTAATGTTTTCTCCGCGTGGAAAACGACCTTTCACTTAAAGGCCGTGCCGTAGTGGCACCGCTTGGTTGGTGCCATCGCTTCTGAAGCACAGTTGGCGCAGGCATTTCGCGAGCACGTGTTTGAGGCACCACTACACTGCACGATCGCTTCCAGAAAACTGACCAACTCCGTGCTCGCACTGCTCACCTGCTCACGCCTCTGCCAACCTCCGCACCACGCCACAGGAGAGAGGGTGTCAAAGTGCGTGGCATTCGCCAGCGTCATAATCACGTGACCCGATCCACCTTTGCCGGCATGAAATCTCGCTGGCTCGACAACCCTCGCTGAATGAACATGGGCCTGTGAGATTTCGGAACAGTGGACAGTACGAAGCAGACGATGCAGTTGGCCTGAGTAGCCATGGGGACCACCACTCTACCTCTAAGCCTGAGCGACCCCGTCACCATGCAGCTATCGTAGGATGTCGTGAAAATGAGCCTCGGACGTGCATGGAGGTCTGCACACGGTAGCCTGAGATCGGCGCATGGTGAGCCGCCATGCCGCTTGCGCGGCCGGGCCTTTAGGTAGGTGGCGGCTGCGGTCAAATCGTGGTACTCGAATCTAAGCCGACCCCCCCACTTTCGCACATCGTTTTTTTTTTGAAAAAACATTGGCTTAGATTCGAGTAAATACGGTACAAACGTTTCGGTCTCGCCAAAGCAACATTTCTTGAAATTTAGTACCAAGCCGGCCTGCTCGATGCAATCAACGACAATACTCAGACATCTGTTATGCTCATTCAGAGTGCTGCCAAAAATCACATGATCATCGAAATTGCACAAACAAATTTCCCTTTTAAGTCTGCGTAGAATCGTGTCCATAAATCATTCGAATGTTGCTGGCACATTGCAAAGAGCGAACGGCATAATGTTAAATTCATAAAGACCGTCTGGCGTCACAAGGGCTGTTTTCTCCTTATCGGCTGGGTGAATGGGTATCTGCCAATAACCCGACCGCAGATGACGTGGCCAATTCTTGGAAGTGGGTAGACATCTTTTTTGGTGATTGCGTTCAATTTTCTATAATCGACGTAGAAGCGCCATGATCCATCCTTGTTCTTAACTAAGATGACTGGTGGTGCCCATCCCCTAGAAGATTCTTGAACGACACCTTTCTGTAGCATGTCTGTTACTTGTTCGGCGGTAAGTGTTCTCTCTGCCGAGGAGACGCGGTAAGGCTTTTGTCGAATGGGACGTGCAGAACCAGTGTCAATTCTGTGGCAAGAACGAGAGCGCGGTAGTGAAGCCTGTTTGCCAATCTTGTGTGAAATCAAAAGCAGAAAGATGCGCCGTGAGAACTTGCGCGAGAACTTGGCACTCATTTGAGGGCAGCGACTTGCTTATCATTTGTAGAACCTGCTGTTCAGAAGTGTTTCGGCAGGGGCTACTTGTGGGAGGCTGTGCCTCCTCATTTAGAGCCATGATGGCACTGTAACTAAGTATGTCAAATTCAGCAAGTTTCATACCACGCGAGAGTACAGCAGGAGCAGATGACCAGTTGAATGCCCACAAATTCGCGGCGCCATTCGCTACTGTCATGACAGATCGTGGCACAAGTACGTCCTTCTTAGCGCAGTTTGAAGCGAGTGGTTGAACTTGCGCATCAAATGATGACAGGTCGGCAGCAGTGGTTTTGACACGCACACGTCACAGCGACCAAGGCACAAGTAGCAAGTCATCTGAAACAAGAAAGAAGTTCTTGTCCCTTAAATGTGCATGTGCAAGCGTTGCGAGGAGCGCGCTGTTGAGGGTGATTTCACCTGTACCGCTGTTGACCGAAGCACCACAACCCTGAAGAAAATCAGTCCCTAGGATGACGTCATGAGTACAGCGCGGCAGTATCAGAAATTTTGTTTTAAATCTTCCCCACCAAAGATGACATTCGCAATGCAGACACCGAGGGAAACAATGCACTCACCACTGACACCACGAAACATCACACCATCATCCATGGGAACATTACCTTTCGGCCCGGTTTTGCTTTAAAAGTCGTACTCATTACAGAAACGGCAGCCCCAGTGTATACCAACGCAGTTGCAGGAACACTGTCAATTAACACACGCACTTTGTTCTTTACCGTCATCAGAGGCGGAGGAATATCCGGCACAGGTGCAGACTGTTCGGTGACCTTACCTCCATCGGCTGCGCCTGCTAGTTTCCCGAAGGTGGCGGTGACGTAGAGCGTCGCCGTGGTGATGGTGTGTGACGGGGTAACGTCGCGTTTTCTCCCGAACGTGCAGGCTCTTTTACCTTTGAGCTGTCCGAAGCATCACCTCGAGACACTCAAAGAAGGACGAGGCCGTTTGCACACAACTTTTAATATATAAACTAGAAATAAACAACACAAGCACACACCGAAAGAGACATCACATGCATTACAGGCACCACAAACCTGGACAATATAACGTAGCATGGCAAAACTTAAATGAAGTCTTAAACAACCAGTTCTTAACTAAAGCCGAATCGCAGAGCGAAGGGATGGCAGGAGCGCTCGTCTCCCCAGCGTCAGCGTTCATAGGCAGGCGTTGGCATGGATCGCAGCAACTGCTGAGGAACGCCGCAACAGTCGGTGTCTTGAACCACGAGGGCCGATGGTAGCTCGAGCAGCCCCTCCAGACTGCAGGGAAGAAGATTCGCCGGCGTTGAAGGTGCGTCCCGGCCGGACATCCACGCCTGAGCTCGCGCCCGAAGCTCGACAGCTCAAGCCTGTCCACAGGCACGGGGACGTATTGCAGTGGCAGCAGGTTGCGGAGGCAGCCTTGATCAGATGGCTGCCCCTAGGTCGCGCAGGCCTCAGGCGGGCACCGTGGCCGGTCTTCTCCGCTGGTCTCTCTCTGGTCTCTCCCCCTCGCCAGTTCGCTTGGCGCTTTTTATTGCCCATCTACATCGTGGGCCTTCACTATTGGAGTTCTTGTGCCTTTGTGTTGACTCCTGATTGCTCCAAGCTATATTTGTGGCCTTCTCGGATTGGTGTTGCTTTTCTTCATTTATTTTTTTTCTAGCGCTCATGCCAACGTCATCTTTGTCTTGCATGCACTTCTTTTATGGCGCGCACTTTGAAATACGCGCACTCCACACATCACATGGTGAGCGGTGTTGGCAACTGGTTGGTGGTGTCAGGTTGCTGGCGATTCACTCCTCCTGTTGTACTGACGGAACGTATCGGTCATATGTGGCGCTGGGCCTCCTGTGCCACTTGTGGCAGCAGAATCCCTTAGTCAGTGGTTGTAATGGTCACGATCAAATTCATGCCAAGTCGGGACTTGTGGAATTGGTCTCGCCTGTCGACGCCGGTGACAAATACGAAATACGTGTCCCACGGTGCCGCAGTTGTAGCACACAGGCGACGCGCGACCGACGTCGTAGGCAGCGTGGTCAACCGTGGGCTTCTGGGCATAGTACACATGGCCTCCCGAATGACGGTGAGCGGTGGCAGCCGCACAAAGGCACTGGTTATGCGCCGTTTCATTAGGGAAGGAACGTTGGCTTGATAGTCTACTGCGCCTGGCATGGCAGACAACGCAGATACGACAGACGCGGGTTCATGAAAGTAGTTGGAAGCAGGAGCACGACAAGGCTGTTCAACATCCGTCCCCTTGGCGTGCCGTTCCAGCTCTTCGCGAACAATCTGCCTTATGGCTGCCGCAAGGTGTTGCTGGATGTTGTAGCTGTCGTCCGTGCTTGCAACAGTTGAGACGTTCGCCAACCTCCCGAACTTTGGCGTAATACGGTACAGCTTCAACATCTCGAACGCACGGTAATGCTTGGTGAGATCAGCTACCGAGCTGAGGCTTTCCTTCCCGATTAGGTAGTTACACATCCTTGGCGATGCCTTTGAGAAGGTGTCCAGCTTTGTCCTCTTCGGACATTCGAGGATCAGCGGATTTACAAAGCTTCAGGACTGCTTATATGTACTGTAAAATACCGATCAAGCGCCCCCCCTCGACGTGAGGATAATGCGGGGAATGTTGGGGAGGGGGCCCTTGTTTGGTACTGCCACGAAATTCAAGTGCACTAGAACTAAAACACTTTATTATTCATTCACTTAATCGCTTTCGAAGCCGTCAAATGAGTCTTCAGAGTCCGATCCGAAAACAAGGCCTAGGCACTCTGTCTGCAAGCCCTCGTGAAGTTCTGGGGCCACGGCGCCGATGTCACAAAGCTGGTCATGCAGCTGACCATTCTCGGCACCGTCGAGCGCGTTAGCAATGCCGCACCATTTGAAGGAGCGCGCGACTGTCTCTTACGTGACAGCGGCCCATGCCTCTGACACAAAGTCAAGGGCATCCTGTCGCGACGGCTTCCTTAAATTGCCTTTCGGCGTTCTTTCCTCTTTTCTAATGAAGCTTTCCCACGTACAGCGAAGGTTGGCCTCAAATGGCCTGTTCCAGTACACGTCAGCTGGCTGCAGTAGGCTTGTGCACCCTGCAGGCACATACACGACGTCTGAGGCATCCTTTGTTGCCTGCATTTTGTGGATGGGTGCCTGATCGAGCACAAGTAGTCTCCGCACGTCATCGCTGTTCGGCCCTCACACCCTGCTCAGCCACTCCTGCATCTTGTCCGATGTCATCCATCCATTTTTTGATGCGGTGACACGGACATTTGCTACAAAAAGAAAAATAAATAAGTTAGCAGAATACACTGTGATCGATCATCTCCGTTATCGTTACTCTCCACTTTGAAAGCAAGCAGAAAAGAACTTGGTGCACTACGGCCATCACTCACCTGGTATGCGATCACTCATGAACGCCTTGGCTGGAATTCTTCCGCTCGGTTCCTTAAGGGGGGACGTGGCAATGGGAACGCTCAATTTGGTCAAAATATTCTATTTTTTGATTTATTTTTTTTTTCATGATTCTCAGACCTTCTATTACCTTGTGGTGGAATATTATAATGAAATACGCAGTAGTAGTCGAGAAAATGCCACTTTATCTATGTGT
Organism: Hyalomma asiaticum; assembly: GCA_013339685.2. NCBI lineage: Eukaryota > Metazoa > Arthropoda > Arachnida > Ixodida > Ixodidae > Hyalomma > Hyalomma asiaticum. The sequence continues at coordinate 118,722,479 of CM023484.1, forward strand.
TGTCATCCAATATCGCAAGAAAATCTGGCTTCCAAAGGAGCTGCCATCTTGGTATCATCGTAAAAAGGAGCAATCGAACATGAGGATAGCCACACCACTGTGTTTCTCCAACAAAAAATAAAACCTGCAAGAGCGAGAAAGAAGTTAGCTGCTCAAAGTTAATATTTAACTGTTTTCATGAAATAAAACCTTGAGCTCCGTTTTCTCAGCTTCCATTTTTTTCAGCAGTTGCTGTCAGTCGTCCCAGTGCGATTTCAAGCTAAATCAAGCTAAATTCATTCTGTTTGTTTCACTTAGATCCTGAAATGTTGGTGAGCGCCGTAAAGCTATTCATTTCTATCTGCATGTCACACAAACTTTTGTAATTGTACTTTTGTAAAAGTTGTTGGTAAGAAAATATGTCGAGGACATTTCAAAAATTTTTTCTGTACTCATTTGGACATAAAAAAAATCAACGAATAGCTTTACGGCACACAGTGGGCCTTAGTGTATATGCTTAACTAAAAATGGTAACGAAATTTTGTCTAATTGACCAATTAATTAGGGGGTGACTGTATGGGCCTATAAAATGATGCAACTCAAAAACTATAATAGGTAGCTCAAAACCGATTTCATTTAAGATACCAGAATAACAAACTAGATCAGTGTGCCAAATTTCATCAGTTTATACCCATAAATAACAAAGATAGTTTTCATTGCCACGTCCCCCCTTAAGAATCACAAAAGCTGGGAGCTTGTGTCCACTTGCGCATGCTGCCAATGCAACCGTGAAGCCCCCGTGGGCGCAACCAGTGTTTGCTATTCGCACAGTGCTCTCGCCGACCACATTGTTCGTCCTGTTTGCCGGAGAGTCCATTCTGACCATCGACTGGTCCATATTTGAAATGTTGAAGAAGGTGTAGTCATGGCGTACCCGGAGAGCGTTCACGGCAGATCGAAAAGCCTTTGCTGCCTCCTCCTTGAAATCTTCGGGTGTCTTCTGGCTTTCGTTGGTGGCATGGCACATTGTAATGCCGAACCGCTGTTTCCATCTCTTGATGTATTAGCTGGACGCAAGAAAATTTCCCAACTGCAACCTGTGCGCTATTTTAACAGCTTCCTCAGAAAGAAGGCTGTTACAGCACGCCCTGCACTTCTTTCTCGCCCGAGAAATTCAAAAGGAGCGTCATCCACTTCTTCGCTGAACACCGGTGCTCCGTTGCTCAACTTCCGCCGAAGCTTGGCCTTGCCAAAGTTCTGCTGCAGCAAAGTCTCATACTGCTTCTCCCACTCGCGGGTCCTCTTTTTATCTAGACTGAAGTGGCGAGCTGTCGCGTGCGCATTCTTTCCATTGTGGCGATACCATTCCATGACTTCGATTTTCTTTTTCACTGTGTATGAACTCATGAAGTCACAGCCACATTTGGCACCGTAAAATAACAATGATAAAATGGGGAGCGTCGTCAGTGTCAAGGTTGCCAGCGTCGGTGTAGGTGGCCCGTTCCTGGATTGGATTTTGGATTAGACAAGAACGTAGCCAGAAGCACGGTTTTTGGCACGGTTTCGGTTTTGAAAGTTCCGGGGTGAGTTACCATAGAATTGGGGAGGGGGAGGGGGGGGGTGCGCTTATTCGGTAGGGCACGATAACTCGAAATTGTCAGATTATGGGAGGGGGGCGCTTGCACGGGAGGGGGCGTTTGATTGGTGTTTTACGGTAAGTCGTGAACGTCTCACCTGGGACTTGTGCATGCTGAAGCAATGTCTGCTCCGCCTGCTTCCGTTTCGCAGTTGAATATCCAAAGCACTCCGTGATGTCAGAAACGAAGCGGTCCCATGTTGTTAGCATATCCTCGTCGTTCTCGTACAACACAAGTGCTGTGTTCGTTAGAAAGAGAACAAGATTCTCTAGCTAAGTTTCGGAGTTCCACCTGTCGTATCTGCTCGCACGCTTGTAGTGAGTCCGCTATCCTCAGCCTCCTCGCTGAACTTTTCTAGGGAAGTACGTGGCTCCATCAGGTGCATCCGGACAGAGACGGCTGGTCGTTGCCGGTGTGAGACATTGGGATCTCCATTTGGGGCAGTCGGTGTCCGGATGCACCTGATGGAGCCACGTACAGTTTTGTGGTGGAGGTGCCGGGTACGATAACTACGAAGACGGAGCTGCTGGTGCCAATCCTACGACGAAGCCGATGCCTCGCTCGGCTACCTCGCACCTCCACCACAAAACTGTTACGGTTGAACAGTGGGCGATGTTTATTTACAGGGCGAGGTTGGCGATCATCAAGTGATGATGGCGTCGATCCGCTGCTCCAGCTAACGTCGTCTTCCTTCTCTTCTGTCCCCGGCTCATACCTCGACCGGCTCTGTAGCAATATTAAGCAAGGGAGGTGACCGTCATCTCAGATTCTCAGCGAATGCCTCCTCTAAAGGCGGCACAGAGTGCACAGTTTGTGTGCATCACGTCACAAGAGTCACGGTTCTTGTATTATTATATACAATAAAAGAGAATGCTTTGTTAGTAGCCGTGTCATGTTCGTCTCAGTGCGGCACATGACCAGATAGCGTGCATCTGCTTGCCTGCCACCACCATGCAGGCGTGCACAAAGGCAACAATAGGCACCCCCAGGAACGCTGCTCAGGCCACCGGGTGCTGCTTTCGGAGTGCACAGTCAATTCAGTGTTCACTTATTCGATTGATTGTGTACTTCTGTGCCTGAGTGCACTGGCCTGGCCCTCTGACACACACTGCCGAACCAATTCAAGCTGGTTTATGCACGTGAAACATTCGTACACCGTCTGCTCAAAAGTTTGTTGAACAAAAATTGTATGGTAAAATCTGTTTCTTTGCGACAGAGGAGGCAACGTAGCTTACCAATGTGCTGCTTGTGTGATATTTTGGCTTGGCAGGCTGGTGCAGAAAGCCTCCAGATCTTGCTTTTAACAATGGGGAAACTTGCTCTCGGAACAACTTCGGTGTTGCTTATGATGCGTCTTGAAAGGGAGAGTGACAGCAACGAAAGGCTTTGTTGCTAGATTAAAACTCGTGAGCTTGATAATAAGTCAGCTAAGTACTGACGATCAATATTCAAAAAAAAAAAAAACTTGTAGCACATTCATCAAGATGTCAATAAAACTCGGCCCTTTCGGTGGGTGTGGATGCCAGCCTTTAGTGGATCACTTGTCTTTTCAGTGTAGTATGTGACGTGCCACTTGTCCTTTTACAGTAAATTCTGGACGCGCAATCGACCTGGAGACAAAATGCGGGACAAGTACAATCTCAACACTCTGCCCAGGGGACTGGACGACACCGGGGAGTATGGTGCGTGTACGAGCACTCTTGCTTCGTTCTCTCTCTTTTTTTTAAGCTACTTGGCTCATGGGTTGAAATCCAGCCCCTACCAACATTAATAATACGAGAAGTCATGTGGCCAAGTGGTGACATCATCACATTACATGAGCTTACATATGGCACTTAATCACTGGCAATGTCATTGACGGTGTCCTAATGTTTAGAAGAGAGCTCCAGTTCATGGCTTTTAAGAGAAAGTTTCACTGTTTGGGTAGTAATTGAAGCAAAGCCACCCCAGTTGGCAATGTTTTCTTTATTAATTCATCCGCGTGTGCTCTTAAGTGTGTCTTAAGCATTCCTGGTGTGCACGCGATACCATGTGAAACGTCGCAGCCACTCAGCCAATTTGATGAGGTGCTTTCGCATTGCAACTCCCAGGCAGCCTTGCATGTGGTGGAAACAGGGAGTAAGTATCCAACGCAAGCAGCAATGGAACCCCCATTTTTCGAAGCTGTTTTATTTTTCCTGCTTCATCGTGACTCTGTGTAAGCACTCGTAAACAGCAAGGCAACTTAGCATTGTCACCACAAGGAGAGGCAGGCAGGCAGCATGCTTGGCACAGTTCATTTAGTTTGCTTAGTGCAGGTCACACCTTCAGAGTCGCGATTTCTGCTTTAACTTTACTCTACACAATGTGCACAGTGTGGATTTTTTCATTGTGGTACGGGCAACAACAGCACGAACGCACCGGCAGTGGCGCTGCCAAATCAATGCAGGCCAACGTTGCTGGAAAGAAAGGTAGTGCCTGAACATGCTTTCAGTGGCAGTAAAAAACAAACACAAAGTGCTCAATAAATTGTTGTTAATTTGATGATCTTATTAACTGTTCATTGGATCTCTGATAGACCAATTGTGAGGTTGTAGAGCATCTCAGCTTTTACAGTTCTTGCATGCTAAAATTTGCCTGCTTGCTTTCGCCAAGACATAAGGAGAACTTGCAGTTATATAGTGCCCAAGTATTAAATAGAGCGAGACTTGCAGGTCACTACTCAAGCACTTCAAAGCAAAATTTGTTGGATATGTGGGTGTACTTGCCTTGCTCCTCATTTCACAGCGCTTTGCCACGTGTAATGGGTCTGCACACGCTTCGGGAGCTAACTGACAGTGGCACAAGTGCAGTTTTGGCACGACGTAAGCTGTGCAGCTTTGGCTGTCAACAGTGCAAACAGAATCGTTCCAGAGGCAACAACACCATGTACAAAGTTAGCACTGGGAAAAAAAAGCATTCAAGGTGGTCCTGTCTATAAAACCAGAGAAGTGCGTAAATTGGATGTCTTAACAGCATCTCAGACCTCGTTCTAACAAAGTCAAAGGGAGACATGAAAATAGATCACTATCCATTATTTTGTTACAACCATTATTGTCCTTAACAGCAATATTTACCATTCGGCTGCGAAAATTTTAACGTGCAAATAAGAAGACAGCTTTGTGGCCCACGGTAAAGCCACGCTTGCGATGAAGTTTTATAATGGCAGCATAAAAAAATAAAATAAAGGAAACTACTCATCAGTACCGTGCAGATCGGCAGCCGGCGCGACGGGCCACAATTGTCTTACGCCTTTGTTTAGCGCGCGGCTCATCCACATTACCGTGACGCCAGAGAAACGCTGTCGAACAGTCAGCACCTAAACTGTGCTCGTAGTGAATAAGCAGCACGCAGCGGACTACCGAGCAGGCCAACGAACGTCCCCGCCCCAACGCCGGCTTGGCCGGCTTGCAGTTCCCAAGGTCACTACGGCGCCGATGCGCTCTCGGATGCTGCTCCCAGCCGCATCAGTGTTTGGTAGTGTTCACAGGTGATGATAACAAGAGAAGTAGATTCACTAATTTCTCACCAGCACACGCACAAAACAGTGCACCATCATGTTTGTCCCTCATATCTCTACAGCCAGCCATCTGAATTCGCACTTAGCATGACCTCCGGGAGCACGTCGTGGCGGTCTCACTGTGCACATATCGGTGGGCGCTGCTGCTTGCGTTTGGCAATGCACGGATTCGAATGTGTGGCAGTTTCATCGTGCTGTGGGATCTTTTAATCGCCACGCTGAACACTACGGGAGGCAATATTTTTTTTTCTTCTGCGAACACGCACTGGATTTTGGTTTTGGAAAGTCAATTTTGCTGCGTTAAAACAAGGTTTCAAATGCATTATGGCTATGGAGATTTCAAGAGTAATTTTATCTACTTTGTTATAGCCATTATTTCGTTATACTCCGTTACGTTATAACGAGGTTCAAGTGTGATTGGGCCATTGCAGTCAGCTTGCTTTCAAATCTATGTGCATATGTATTATGCCTATCAGTGTGCCATGCTGCAGTGACCATCGAAAAGTGCCAAGCTAGTGCTTTAATGAAGAAGCAAGACTGCTGTGCGTCCATAAAAGTTTGCTGCCCGAGTATCTTTCGTATGTGTACCAGAGATTTCAGCAAGTGTTGTGTTTTTAGGCAGGAAATCAGTGCTTGATTTGAAGATTGCCTGAGCCAGTCTGCAGCTTTTTATATAATTGACATGTTAGTGATTGAAGCATGAATGAGACAGTTGGCCAAGCAAAAACAGTTAATACTTAGTGATGAAAAAAATATTAGTTGTAAGTGCACGTTAAATATGCGTTTGGTATGTTTTCTCTGGAGCAGTTAACCCTCTTCAGGAGGCAACCCTGGTGACAGAAATATGGCATACAAAAGGTGGCATGCAGAAACTGTGGTATGAAAGATGACATATTACGGTCCACTTGAGCTGCTGCTAAAAGCGCATACACGTTGATGAAGTGGGCCGTTGCATGGTGGATGGCTTGGTCGGTTTTGGGAAATCTAGAAGTGGTCACCCGGAAGTTGTACGAGCGACAGCCAATCACAAGCGGCCGGTATGTTAGTTGTAAGTGAGTGACGTCCTGCCAGTTTTCACACAAGCGCAAGTGCAGACAACCGAAAGGAAAGAAATACATTCAGACATATTTAGTGTTACTTTGCACAGCTGACGTTACTACGTGGAACAGCCCATTTAGCTGGCAACACCGCTCGAGCCGTTGTTTGCTTGGTGTTTGACTTTTAAGGTGACGAATGGCAGGGACTTTGGTCACGTCCATGCGGTTTCAGCTTTAAGGGTGGGTGGCATTTCTACAATTGAGCTGGGTTCGAAACTATGTCTCATACCTGCATTATGGTACACATGTGGCATTGTGTTATGCATCAGATTATATGTGGGCGTGAGCAGGTGCACGTGATCGTACATTAATAGCGGTTACAACTTAGTGTGCCATATTACTGTATTTGCACGAATCTAATGTGCATCTTTTTTCCGATAAAATGGGTCCAGAAATCGTATGTGCGTTAGAATCGAGTGCGAACGAACGACACCGTTACCATACTGCCGTCGGCATCAAAATGGCCGCCTCCTAACTCGCTTCAGGCGCTGTTGAACGGTCACAGCCAAAAAAGAACGAGCTAGCGGTGCGGCGCTCTTTGGCGCGTATACCGTATTTACTCGCGTAATTTGCGCACTTTTTTTCGCAATTTTAGAGCTCCGAAAAGGGGGTGCGCAAATTACGCGGATATTTCGCAAACACGTTTAAAATAACTTGTAATATAATGCAACTAGCGCGGTAACTCTTTTGGATACGATCTCACGTAACACTGCAAAACGTTGGTGTAAGAGAATACGGCTGCTCCAGGGAGGGCGCAACACGTAGAAGTGTTTATGAGCCACTGATGGCTGCCGAGATAGCGCGCGATAGCGCTATCAGCCGACAGCGGAGCGACACTACCCCCCCCTTCCCCCCCCCCCCCCCCCCGCCTCGCGTCTTTTCATGCTTGTTAAAGACGGGCGTGGCCTTTCCTCCCCGCATCGACGGCAGGTGTCCCGATCGGGGTGATGTTATCACATCCGCCCTCCAAGCGACGGGGATAGGCCGGGCTCGTTTGATCTCAGCTTCAGCCGTTTTCTTCGCCCCCACTCGCATGCTTTTATTCTAGCGACGGTACTTTGGGCTTCGGGGGCTTTCGGAGAAAAGAATCGGAAAAAGGGGCATCGCACTCTCAGCCCCTTTTGCGTACGACTGCACTCGCCTGCGCAGCGGGGGGCGCGGCCGCGCGGCTGTTGGTCCGTGCGTACGCGCCGGCGAGCTGGGAACGGGGAGCGCAAAATATGCGAGGATTTTGTTTTTTTGCAAAGCTGGCTAAATATTAGGGGTGCACAAATTATGCGAGGGTGCAAATTATGCGGGTAAATAGGGTAGTTTCTGTAGTTTTTATGTCGACACCAGTCCCCCGCGTAATGACGCCACGACACACATGATACGTAGGCCGATGATGGCGCGCCGGCTTGGTCGTCTTGCGGCCAACCAAAGTCGCTACGTCGCCGATGCAATCTCCGAGACGCCCAGCTGCACGAGCTTTCGATAGGGTTCGAGGGTGGCCGTAACAGGAAAACAGATATTTCCCATCACCGAACGCAAAACGGCTCATCATCGCATTTCTGCCTCATATCCGTGCTGAGCCTGAGCCTCTCAGTCGTGCGCGCAGCTTCACGTCCGAGATTGCATCGCGGCAATCACGGAGACCACACGACCATGCCCTGACCATGCTTAGGCTTAGCTGTGCCACCCTGCGCAGCACGCATGGCAGCACGCAGCACCGGCGTGAGGGAACTGCAATAGCACGGAGGAATGCAGCACTGCGAGTAAATGATGTTATCGCCGCTTGCACGCGGCTGCGCCCGGCAACATGCGGCAGTTTTATCGGGACTGCAGGACTTGATGAATCGGCGCGCCGAACGTCTTCGAGACACCGCGGATCAAGTGAAACGGGACTGCAGGGGTGCAAAGTTGGCAGTTCGTTTATTATGCGCATTACAATCGATGTTTCACTTTTTTTTTTCTTCGTGGGAGACGGGTGCGCGTTACAATCGAGGGTGCGGTAGAATCGAGCAAATACGGTACGGAGACTGCCAACAGTTCGAACCCCTAGATCTCCATCGTGAAACAGCGTGCACACACAAGGACGAAGCGGAAGGAAAAGACGACACGAGCCCAACTTGCTATGTTGCCCTAGATCTCATAAAAGGGTGCTGCAGTGCTTGTCCTGAGTAGTCCTCGAGGGGACACCACCTAACAAGCATCTTGCCTCACGAATCACCTGGCTTAAGTTCTTTTGAAATCTGTTCGGTAACAGCGGAGTTACAGTGTCAAGTCCTACCGCCCGGGTATGTGCTCGAAGCTACACAGGTTGGGGTGGGAAAGGGGCAAGCCACGCCAGTGCGTGTCATCAGGACTAACTTGTTGCCACCATCAGTGCGGGGATGTGGCGCCACCTCACAGCATCCATGAATCAGCCAATGAAATGAGTTTTTATTTCCTTTGTAACATTACAGAACACATGGCGGACATCACATAACTTACCAAATCTTGACACTGCTAAATCGTTCAGGATTGACCAAATTCAAACACTAACAAAGAGTTCTTTCAAGTTATTGATAATTGAATGTAGCTGACTGTTTTTCATTTTCAGTATTATATTCAAGGTGTGCTACTTGTAAACTGTTATCGTAAAATCCCAAGCAAGTGCCATTGCCCACGCAAGCTCTTCCTTTTGCTTTTTTAACCCTTTAGCACAGGCCAATGCTAGGCCGCTCGTTAAGTCTTTTTCAATTTTTCATGAAGTTGCACACTAAATTACAAGAAACAATACAATTAAGTAAGGCAAAGAAATTTGTTTAGGGACACTTTAGTTGAGACCTGATAGTGACAGCCGCCTAGTTCTCATTCATCTGCATAGCCAACCATGGCTATAGCTGGGAGGCGATAGGCTTAGTGAGTCGCCATTTTCATCAGACTAGGGTGAGCTCATTAATGTCGAACTTTTCGATAATTCGAACTAAGTGGCGCGGTTCGGCCAAGCCCTATAGAACTCTATGTGTTAGAGAGCTCTTTAATTTCAATGCAAGCTGGATCATCCACACATAATTTGAACTATGCCTCGCCATGCTGGAAACTTCCCTGCTAAGCGATAGGTGGCGTGACTTGATAGCCAGCGTGGCGGCATCATCAAATCTCCAGGGGTGGAAGTGCTGCGCCATTCTGCACCAAACAGCCATTGTGCACCAAGCTGCACCCAAATGGCATTTTAGTACGATTTCAGTCAGCGACCGATTTTTCGGACCCTATCGGGAACATAAAGACGTCCGGAAAGTCGGGTAGTCCGGAAAAGGAATGTAGTCAGAAACGCAGAATTTTACCGATGTTTTTCTTTATAAAGAGGGCAAAGTACCACACTTCGAAACCATGAAGCAGCCGTCGGGACTGATGCCCGTGCGGGCTGCGGTGGAATTGCTACACACTTGACAAGTCAAATAGGGGACCTAAAATAGGCTGATGATGATGATGATGTACAGTGGACATCCTAAATTCAATAGCTTGCAACTTCAAACATCGCTTGAGAGCACCTGTGGGATCAACTCACTGAGGTACTGTGGCAGCAGATGAAGTCAACAGCCTTGTAATGTTGGAGACGTGCGTAGTTCCCAAACAGGTCACTGGACAGCACAGCTCAAGCTGACATGCTTCTGTCAGAAAAGCTAGAGAGGAATAAATCCAATCTTCAACCATGACTTTGACTTGTAGTCCACTCCAGTTATAACAGACTGATTCAGTGTCTGCATAAAAGTCTGTTTTAACAGTACAGTAGAATCTCGATGATACGAATTCGTAGGGAACACGTAAAATATTCATATCATCCCGAATTCATATGAGCCAAAACAAGTTAAAACTGATCATGAAGATGAACAAGAACTTTATTGGGGTCAACTACTTCTTGCTGAAAACTTGCTGAACTTTTTTAACTTCGCTGTCCCCCAAGAAAGCCGCCTGAAAGGAATGAAACCGTGCTTCGATTTCTTCACTCACGCTGCCGGTGCTTAAGGTGCGACACAGTACATCGAGGGAGTCAAGGTTTTCCGACATTGACGGTAGGAGATCACACTCACCGGCACTTTCACCATCACTCTCAGACTCGGTATCCTTTGCCTCGTCGACCAATTCAACGATGGATCGCAGCCCACAGGTCGCTACGTTGTCGTCTGCGGTGACGAAGTCTCGCGCCAAAGCCCGAGTTTCAAGGTTCTCCCAACCCTCTACGTGCAAATCGTCGTCAGGCTCTTGGTTTTCTTCCGTCGGAGCCGCTTCCGATTCCGCGAAAAATCCACACTTGCGAAAGCAGTTCGCGATCATGTGCTGGGTCACATTATCCCAGGACATGGCCAAGAAATGTAACGCGTCAAGCAGGCTAATCCGCAAGTTTTCATTCTTGTGCTCAATTTTCGCCAGAAGCCTCTGCACAAGCAATCCCTCAAAGTGGTGCTTCACATTTCGGATTATTCCCGCACCCAGCGGCTGCAGACGGCTCGTGGTGTTTGCGGGCACGAACCTTACGGCGACATTGCTGAAGTTGCAGTCTTTGGGACGGGCTGAACACTGGTCGACGAAAAGCAAAATTTTTCTGTTTTTCGATGCCATTTTCCGGTCTAAAGTCATAAGGGACTCGTAGAAAAAATCTGCAGTCAAAAATCTGAGTCAGTCGTTCGTGTGAAGCGGTCATTTCGCGCGTTCGTATCATCCGCAATGGCTGGGGAAACTGTTCATATAACACAGAATGACGGCGCATTTTATACAACGTAATCCATCCAAAACAACTTTAAGATTCGTATCATTGCGAAATTCGCATCAACCGTAATTGTATCGCTGAGATTCTCCTGTATTTGTTTTGTACCTACTATTTGTTTTGTACATACTTATTTTACAACAGACCAGAATCTTCTTCGCTCTGAAGGTTTGTTTTAATGAGATTAAACTATATACCGATATTCTCTTTGTAATGGGCACTGATGCGATTGTATTCAGTGTACATAAGATAGTAACTGAATCTCACGTTGTTTTTCACTGTTCCATTTATCTTCTGCTACCGACTTGCTTAACAACAACCCACTTGAACCACTCACCTTCTACCGTTCTCTAGGCATACACATCACCACTTGTTTGAACTGGTCCCTCCACATCGGCTCCATTATTGCAAATTGCATGCCTGGGTACATTCGCCGCAACTTCTCCTCTGCGCCCGTCTCACTTAAACTTCGAATGTACAAGACAGTAATTCGTAGCAAGCTTGAATATGCCGCTGCAGTATAGAACCTGAGTTCAGCTGATCTAATAAATGTCCTTGAATTAACCCAAAATAATTCCGCACTTCACTCTTCACAAATGGAACCATCATGCTGGCATTACTGCCATGAAGAACTCACTCGAATTGCTGCCTCTCTCTTCTCGTCATAAGCTTTTGTGCCTGTGTCTATTTCACAAAATCTACCATAATGTTCCAACTCTTCATGACACACTTATTCTTCCCCCTTCTTACCTATCGACTAGGATTGATCATTCCAATAAAGTTGGTGTTGTGTCATGTTTAACCAAAACATTCTGCGACTCATTTGTCCCCAGAACAGCTGTAGACTGGAACCACCTTCCCGATCTGTGGCTGTCACCACTGATCATCGCTTGTTTCATTCTGCAGTAACTAACATTGTATAAGGCAAACTAACTTACCTCTTCTCCTTGTACTTAACCGTTATATTTTAGCTAACATTGTATGAATAAAGTAATGCCCCCCTCCATAATGCCTTTGACCCGGAGGGTATTATGAAATAAAGAAATAAAATGAATCTGTTATTGCTAAAATAAATCTGTTACTACTGCATGTTATTTGACAATCCTGCTTTTTCGTGCAGTGTTGTAAGATGACAGTGTCTCATTTCCTTTTGTTTTGCACATAATCTGTTTGCTATTGCCTAAATTATGAATGTCGCAGGAGCCTCTGTCAGGCCTTCATCTCTTGCCACCATTTTTCTCAAACGAATTTTGTAATCCATTGCGTGTTTTACCAAAAGGAAGAGCAGGCGCTTTCAAGGTGAAGCCAAATTGCAAATAATGTTCGGCTGGCATGATCACAAGAGCCTCCACGACTGATTTTCTAGTCATGTTTGCAGAGGCCCTTTAACTTTCCTGTATATGTTGGCCCACCTGGTATAATGTTGGAGATTGCAGGGAACATGTCTTGTGGAGCACACTCTTTTGCATGAAGCAACTTGTTTCTTGCTTTTTTTGGTGCACCCAACTGTCCAGATGAGCCGACAACCACGCCAGCTTCAGCCACACCTAACATACCTGGCATGGGACTGGAGCAGGCTACCCTGGAAGCAGTGCGGGCTCTGAGTGGTGAGTCTGTGCTCGAGTGGCTCATTCACACAATATATATTGCTCACTGTGCCACAGGAGATGGTCTGTATGGTGCTGCAAGTTCTAAACAGCTTTCACCTGCTCCAATATTGTCTTGCCCATTGCAGCCATTATTTTAATGAGACACTGTTTGTCCGTTCAGGTGACTACTGGTTCGGTCATGCACTGCTGCATTTGTTGTCCATGTGAGCTCCCTTGAACCATGCTGTGTTGTCATGGCACCCACAAATGGGCTTCCTCGATGATTTGCCTTCCATGTGGACAGCTGGCTAGAACACTCTCATTTTTCGCCCTGCTAACTGCATTGTGTCTCAAATTTATAGAGTGTAATGACCCAGCACCACTTGCCAGGGAATGCAGTGCCAGGGAATGTGGACTAGCATATATATTCATAGTATGGGTGTGCAAATTGTGGAGTTGTCAAATGCGAATTAAATAAATATGTGGGAAAAAAATGCCCTGGAATGTAAAATATGTGCGTCAATGAAAAGCCTGAAAGCAAGAAACAGAAATAACTTTGGTAACTCTTAAAACGCATTTTAGTAAAACTGCATTTCACTGGACAACATCAAGCTGAAGAAAAATAATGTAGTAATGCACTCATTAAAACTCATATGCAGGAAAATCATTTGCTCAACACCTTCACAAAGTAAGTTCTCTCTGCCATGTAACAGTGCAGTGTTATTTCGATTTCCAAACATTATAATATTCTGTAGATAACATCATTGAGTTGACGTTCACACCGTGGACGTTCATTAAGCACGTCTTCATCATCTGTATTTTCCCATCATCACCATGCGTTCTGCGTGTCTTCTTCATCGCTGGTGTGTGATCATCATCATCGGGTTTGTGCCCATTGCATTGGCATCATCGGGTGACCTGCCGAGCTACTGAGGAGAATAAACGTCGTCCAAACCGAGGCCTCATAACACAACAAAATGTGATTATTAGGCTTATGATGAGTCAGTATACATTTAATGGCGATTATGTGTTAAAGGTGTAGTAAAACGTTTCCTGAAAGCTTTGCACAATTTGTGTATTGGGAATCTTCACCCTCCAGTCTATAGCATACATTTTTTCGTTGCACCATCTTCGCTCACTTACAGCAATAAAAGCACGGTTTCATTATGGGAAGAAAAGGCATGCAAACAGACACAAGTGAAGGGGAATGACAACATGATCGCTGAATATCAACTGAAGAAGAGCGCTGGGGCAAAAGACAAAGAAGATGCACAGCTTATCTGCGCGTGCTCAGGAATGTTAGCACCACCTGTCAAACGTGTGCATGGGCCAGTGCACATGAGTCACATAATGAATCAGCGTGCTCTAAGACAAGGACGAAGAAAAGGCACGCAAGCGCAGACTTCCAACTGAATTTATTCACGACAGAACACACACACATACATGCGTGCCGAAAGCATGTGCACAATTACGTGCTGTCGGAAAATTGCTTTTTGAAAATTGTAAAGTGTAATCATGTGCGCCAACAAAGTTAAGGAACACATGCACGACAGTCTGCGCATTTCATCGATGATAGCTCCTTGGAGGAAAGCACTATGCAAGGTTTACTGATCTCCTTTTTCCTTCAATTGCCGCTGCTTCAATGGTGGGTCTTCTTTGTTCATTCTGTTCTGTTCTGTTTGTTCACACCTTTGTGACATTAGTAGTGTCACCAAAGATAGGAGTGTATCCGCACTGAGAACTGTGCTGTGCCGAAAAGCCGTCTTTACCTTTTTCTGTTTTTGACAACATCCTCCTGTTTGTTCCATGAAAGCCCCACCACATGACAGTGGTTTGTCATAAGACCACGTGCTTAGTACTCTCCGTGATCAGATTCCCATGCTTCTTCTTGTAGCCTTCTTTCTTTTGTGAACAAGGCCCCCGTACGGGAGCCGAAACGTCGTGTTATTTTTAAAAGTTTTATTTGGTCGGCGTCTTGCTTTTACCTTTTGACAGGTAAGCTTGCATAATTTTAGCTGTTCTACTTCCCACTCCCATTGAACTGTTAAAGTTATGCAAGCTTACCTTTCCTGTGAACGAGAAAGGAAGATGCAAGAAGAAGCATGGGAACACGATCACATCATCATTATCACCATCATCATCCTATCTTATGTCCACTGCAGGACGAAGGTCTCTCCCAGTGCTCTCCATCCTTTCCTGTCCTGCGCAAGCTGATTCCATTTTATTCCTGCGAATTTCTTAATTTCCTCACCCCATCTTACTCTCCGTCATCCTCAGCTACGCATACCCTCTCCTGATATCCATTTCGTGGTCCTATCCATTAGTTATCTATCTAGCCTTCTCATCACGTGGCCTACCCATGCCCGTTTTTTCTTCGTATAACGTCAATTATCATGTCGGCTACCCATGTCTGTTCCTGACCCGCTCGGCTGCCTTCCTATCTCTTAATGTAATACCTATCATTTTTCGTTCCGTCGCCTGCTGTGTGGTTCTTAACTTCCTCTCGAGCTTCTTTGTAATTCTCCAAGTGTCTGCTCCGTATGTCAGTACAGTCGAGCCCGACTAGTCGAACCCGTTTATATCAAATTATCCCGTATATCGAACAATTTCTAAACACGGTAAATTTACATTGAGAATATATAGCAAAAGTTGCTGTTACATTGAACGAAAATAGCAACGACAACCGATATATCAAACTCCATGTGCCTCAAAAATGCCCCAGCAAGTTGGCTTTCCCTCGCGGTGGCAGGAAAACTGCCGGCGCCACCCTACAAAAGGTGGTTTAGACCCGGCTGTGCACGAGCGAACACCCCCCTGCAAAAAATGATCCTGGCCTGCTCGCAGCGCTTACAGCCAATCAGAGACCGTCGTGCTTTCTCCGAGGCGCGGAGGCGGTACAAGTGAGCGCCATTTTTTCTGTCTTTATGCTTGTGTGCCTGCTGCTGCCTCTTTTCCTCGAGTCCTCATTCAGCGTAATCCGTGCTGGTGGTGTTGCCTGTTGGCGCTCTGTGAATGTTCTTGACGCGCTGTCATCATGGCTTGTGCAAAGAGGCAGAATTTGTCGTTCGCCGTGAAACTCGAAATCATAAATCGAGTCGAGCGTGGTGAGAAGAAGTCCGACGTCACCGCCGCATACAAGATTCCATGGAGCACCTTGAGTACTATCCTGAAGAACAAGGCAGACATCAGGGCCAAGTCGGACAAAAGGCCAGGTGCCCGTGGCGCCCGACGTGTGCGCACTGCTGTGTACGAAGATGTAAAAGCGGCCGTTTACAAATGGTTTGTGGACGTTCGGTCGCGATACATCCCGGTGGCCGGCCCTATGATCGAGCAGAAAGCCAAGGACCTTGCTTTCTTGCTTGGCAGGAACGATTTCCAAGGCGGTTCCGGCTGGCTCCAACGGTTCAAAGAACGGCACAACATCGTTGGCAAAGCTGTTACGGGTGAAAGCAGAGCGGTGGACCTGGACAGCGTAGACAAGTGTCTCGAGGAAAACTGGCGAGATATCACAGCAAGATATCAAGCCCAAGATATCTTCAATGCGGATGAAACCGCTCTATTTGGCAAATGTTGCCAAACAAGACACTTGCGTGTCGGGGCGACAAGACTTGCGGCGGCAAGGCAAACAGAGCCCGTGTGTCCGTGCTGTTGGCAGCTAATTTAGACGGATCGAAAAAGCTTCGACCTCTAGTTATCGGGAAAAGCACGGCACCGCGATGTTTTCGAAATGCGCTGTCGTTTCCAGTTACCTACCGAGCAAACTCAAAAGCGTGGATTACCGGGGAGCTTTTCAGCAGGTGGCTATCGTCGTGGAACGATGATTTGGTAGGCAAAATCGCAAGGTGTGCCTGCTTGTGGACAATTGTTCATCGCACCACTGCAGTGCGACCTTCAGCAACATCGAGCTGCGTTTTTTGCCCCCAAACACTACGTCGATCTGTCCTGCAACCATGGGATCAAGGCGTTATACATGCACTGAAAGCCGGCTATCGGAAGCGCCTGGTGGAGAGGCTGCTGCAGAACTTTCGTGTCGGCAGGGAGCTTAAGATCGACTTGCTCGGAGCTCTTTCTATGCTGAGTAGATCGTGGGCAGATGTCACGAAGGAGACAATCCAGAACTTACTTTAGGCATGCCGGCTTCCGCATGCCTGGTGATGACACCCCAAATTCCGATGACAGCACTGAAGACACCACAGGTGTTTCTGCCGAAGTTTGGAGCGAGCTGGCAGAGTTCCCGGGTGCTATCGACGGATCGACATTCGACGAGTTCATCAGTGCAGACGATGTCGCCATTATGGGCCAGCTACAAGATGAGGACTACGTTGCAGACGTCATGCCGACCACGAGCATAAGCGACAGCAATGAAGGAAATTGACGATGGCCCGTTGCCTACATCCTCCGAAGTGATTAGTGCACTTGCGTTGGTCCGGCGCTATTGCGTGAATATGGAAGGTTGCGGCCTCAGCTGCTCCGACTCGGACAACGTGGAGGTGTGCGTGCTGTCGCAGGCAGCGAAGTCGTTGAAACAGAAGAAAATCCAGTACTATTTTGTTCCAAAGTAGGGCACGCAAGTAAGCCGCCATATTAATAAAGTACTTTTCTTATTGGTATGTGCCTTTGCGTCATTACATCCTATAGCGGGCCTATATCGAATTATGCCATATATCGAACTAATAAACGTTTTTTGGCGAGTTCGATATACCCGGATTCGACCGTTCTGCCAAAATGCAGTAGCTATATAATTTATGCTTGAGTGATTATGATAAGTTTCCGTTCATGAGTTGGGAATGCCTCCTACATGCATGCCATGTTCTTTGGTGGATTTCTTTTATACAATGCAGTCCACTTATAACGATACCACATATAACGATATATCGGTTATAACGATGGGTTGACTTAACAGTCTCATTTTATACATTGGGGCTATGGGGAAAAAACCATATATAACGATATGTGATTCACCGCATATCGGATACAACGATGAAAATTTTACCGTCTGGACAACATGTTTCTTGCAGAATAATTGTAACATTTACATCGATAAGTTCCAATGAAACGAGCTATGCCACGACACGACGAAAAGTTAGCGTAGGAGAGTTCGTATTCACTGCCATTGCAGCGCAGCGCCGGCGGCGCGTCCCGCCCATTCCGAATGCCGAGGAGAGCATTGCGAGTTGACGTGGCACGCTATGAGATGGCGCCAGCTGAGTAACGTTTTCCGACTCGCGCGCCGAGTGCGGAGAGAGAGATAACAAGCAAAACATTCGAAAAGCAAAGCGGTGGGCGGTGCGTAGTTCTGCGGATCCCCGTGTCAAAAGGGGGAGAGAGAGAAAGAAAAAAAAACGAAAAGCAAAGCTGCACGGTAGCAATCCTGCCCGCCCAGCGCCAGTCTCTCCTTCTCGGTGATCGCGTGAGCAACCGAAGAGTGAAGCAGATAAGCCTCAGCTAAGATGGCGCCGACGATGCGCAAGGCTGTGCCGCTTGACACAAAGTTGAAAATTTTGCAAGACTCGCGACAAGGTTTCAAGGTGAGCGCCCTTGTAAAAAAATATGAGCTCGCCCAGTCAACGATATCGACAATTCTGAAGGCCGGCAGCACCGTGCTTTTGAAGGCTGGAACCAGTGGCCATGCTGTCGTGCGGAAGAGGGTTCGCGAGCCTTTGTACACGGATGTCGAAGAGGCACTCTACCAGCGGTTCCTGATAATCCGCTCCCAGAATGTGCCGATCAGTGGACCAATACTTGCCACAAAGGCGAAAAACTTGGCTTTTCTGCTTGGTCGGCTGAATTTCGAACCCGGAGGCGGCTGGATCCAGAGGTTCAAAGAGCGGCACGGAATTGTTTACAAGAACGTGGTGGGGGAGGTGGCTTCTCTAGACTCACAGGCGAAGCAGCAGTGGCTGCAGACCAACCTGCCCGCACTTATGGAGCGCTTTTCGGATAAGGATGTCTACAACTGTGGTAAGACTGCCCTTCTTTTTTCAAATGACACCATCGAAGACTCATGCTCTGAGAGGCGATCCGTGTCCCAGCGGGAAGCACTCCAAAGTTAGAGTGACCGTACTGCTCTGCGTCAATGTGGACGGGAGCCATCGGCTCAAGCCCTTCGTAATTGGGCGATCCAAGAAGCCAGTCTGCTTTAGAAACCAGCACATCCCAGTCCGCTATTGCAGCAACAAGAAGGCCTGGATGACCTGAGACTTGTTCGAGGAGTGGCTGCTCGAGATGGACGGTGTCATCGAAAGCCAGGGGCAGGAGGTTGTTTTGTTGCTGGATAATTGCAGCGCAGATACCGTGAGCCCAAAGCTGACGTCAATTGAATTGACCTTCCTGCCGCCGAACACGACGGCAAGCTTGCAACGGCTGGACGCTGGCGTGATTGCAAATTTCAAAGCGTTGTACCAGCGGCGCGTACTCGAGTGGCTGGTGCTAACAATTGACCGCTCGGCTCCCGGTACGTCAGGCAATGCAGACGGGCCCCCTGACTTGAAGATTAGCCTTCTAAAGGCCGTGCGCTTTGTTTACGGCGCGTGGTACACGGTGAAACAGAGCACCATTCAAAACTGCTTCAAGAAGGCAGGCTTTATGCGACAGGACCAGCCTCCTTCGCCTAATGACAGCGAGACTGGCAAAACCCGCACGGACACCGCGGATCTCGCTGAGCTCTGGGAGCACGTCGCTACTGGTGACACAGATAGCGGGTGTGTCGCGTCGGTTGAGGACTTCCTGACAGCAGACAGTGCTGCTTCATTCTGTGACGAACTCACCGACGAGGCAATCGTCGCGGATGTGCTGTTGCGACAGACGCCAGCGTTGCGCGACGGCAGCAGCGACAGTGACGACGAGGTTGACGGCGCTTCTCCGACCCCATGGATGACCACGCAAAGTGCACTGATGTCAGTCGACTCTCTAGTTGACTTCATGCGCACCAAAGGGATGCCGCCAGGGTATGCACTGCAGCTGGAAGCTATGCGAACCGCGCTTGTTAAACTCAAGCTTCCACAGAAGCAACTGCAGATTTCGGACTTTTTTTAGCGCACCGAGCCCGTAATACACAGTCTGAGTAACGAAAGGGAAGGGGTCAAGGGCTCGTTCTTTATTTGTTAGAAACAACTTAATGAGCAAACAGACAATGAAGCCTAGGAAAGCATAGGGGAAGTTACTTGTGGTATTGTAATTGTGGAGAAAGTAGAAAGGAATTAAAGTGGACGAAAAGATAAACCTGCCTTCGGTGGGAACCGAAAAGTTTTTTTTTTTAAAGCTGTTTATCTACAACATCTGTTCGTTGATGGAAAAAGCGAATTCGAGCCCAGAGCTACGAAAGGTACGTCCGGCGACGATATTTTTACGGCAGTCCAGATATAACGATTATCGGTTTTAACGATCATATTTTCAGGTTTCCTCGATATCGTTATAAGCGGACTGCACTGTATGGGCAGACCATTAGTCGCTGTCCTAGATATAAGTATTCTTGCATGACTTCTAATCTCTGCTTTTCAGTCGTGAAGACTCGTTTATTCATCGTACCACCTATTATCATCCTTGTTTTCTGCATGTTCATCTTTAATCCTACTTTAGCACCTTATTGGCTTAACTATTTAATAATCTTCTGCAGTTCATCGCCATCATTGCTGAGGTGTACTATGTCATTGGCACAGCGTAAGCTACTGAAATATTTTCCATCAATCTTTAGCCATGTTTCGTCCCAGTTTAATCTTTTGAAGGTTTTTTCTAAACATGCAGTAAGTAGCATTAGAGAAATTGTATCTCCTTATCTGACACCTTTCTCTCTTGGGATTTTCCCGATTTTCCTAAGGAGTGGTAGGGTGGCTGTAGAATCTTTATAGATGTTGGCTATAGCATTTACGTAGCTATCACGTATTCCTTGATGGTGCAATGGCTCCAGAACTGCTGGTATCTCTACCGAGTCAATCTATGAAAGCCGTATAGAGGGGTTTGTTGTATTCAGCGGATTTCTTGATTAGTTGATTGATCCCATGAAGGTGGTCTTTCGTGGAGTATCCTTTTCTGAACCCTGCTTGCTCTCTTGGTTGATTACATTCTGTTTGAGATTACCTTTGTGAAGGTTTTGTATAGTGCTGAGGGTTGACTGATTGCTCTGTAGTTATTCAAGTCTTCTACATCTCTCCTCTTATGTAATAATAGAATATTTGCATTTTTGAAACTTGCTGGTACATTTGAAGTTTTGAGGCATTGTGTGTATAGTGTTGCAAGCTTTCTACTTAGGAAGTCTCCTCCATCTTTGATCAAGTTGGCGGTTATGCCGTCTTCTCCAGGTGCTTTCCTGTGAGACATGCCTTGAACTGCTTTCTTAACCTTGTCCACTGTGACGTGTGGAACTTCAGTGTCCTGATCAACATTTATTACGCTCATGGTGGGGTGGCTCGTACTATTTGAACTGTAGAGTTCAGAATAGAAATCCTCAGCTATGGTTAAGGTTACTAACGATCTTGCTTGTCCTAACCTTTACTGCATGCATTATGTGCTTTCCCGTACCAAGCTTGCTTTTAGTTTTGATGCTGTCACATTTTCTGACGGCTACTTCTATTTCTTTCACGTTATGGTTGCATATGTCCTTGTTGATGAGCTTAGACAGCTAGGCGAATTCGTCTTTTGCATGTCTGTGTGGCACCCTCTCACGGACACGGCACGAAACAAGCTGTACGGCGTCGCGCCGTACCTGCCGTGTGCTACCGCAGCGTTTCTCTATGGCACAACATGGTCGGGCGGCGACACACACAGTGAGCGTTGTGGTCATTTTCGATTTGAAAGCATATGGCACCTGCCCCTGCATCCAACACAGCCCGTGGGCTTTCCCCCCACAACGCCAGAAACAATACGGCCTCCCTTCTGAACGTTCTGGCTAAGCTCGCGCTTGCACGTGCAGTGAAAGACAGAAAAGGTCTCTTGTCTCTTTATATTTGTGCTGTTTTTGTTACTTACCTTCCCTTTTTCCGTCTTTCCTCGCAAAAACGAAGGAGTATATTCTTGGTGCTGGTTTACGGACGTATGTTCTCTTCAATGCGCGAAAGTTGCCCCGCCACGGTGGTCTAGTGGTTATGGCACTCGGCTGCAGATCCGAGGGTCGCGGGATCGAATCCCGGCCGCGGCGGCTGCATTTCGATGGAGGCGAAATGTTGAGGCCCGTGTGCTGTGCGATGTCAGTGCACGTTAAAGAACCCCAGGTGGTCGAAATTTCCGGAGCCCTCCACTACGGCGTCTCTCATAATCAGAACTGGTTTTGGGACGTAAAACCCCACAAAACAAAAATGCGCGAAAGTTTGGCAGTGAGAACAAAATCTACACGAGTCGTTTGGCAGCGTTTCTTTAAGCATGGAGTCGCCTGGGAGTGCTTACGTACCTGGCAGTTTCTTTACTGTCGCGAATGGCTGGACGACTGCGCCGGGATCAACGAAGACACCAAGCGAATCGCAAATTAATGCTTTCACAGCACCGTGTGGGTCGCAGTATTCGCATCAGACAGCGATATAGGCGCCTCACAGCCCTGATCCATGCGTACCGGAGCTGATGATCGCGCTTCGCCGATAGGAAGCGGAAATAATGAATTTTGCCGCCCGGAACGCTTTGAGAGGTGCACCCGTAAGCGGCAAATGTAGATGGCATAGTGCAAATGGAATCAGTTTTTAAACTTTTTTTTTGTGTGTGTGTCTGCGGCAGAGGCCGTCATTGCTCCCGTTACGAGTGCCGTGGCTCACGGCTACCCGACGAGGGCGACGCAAAAAGCGCGATCACACGCAAACACCGCTCGCTTCTCATCGATGTTCGGTTGCAGAGTGGCATTGTATGCCACTATCCCAAGGGCAAGCTTTCTGGGGGAAAAAAAGAAAAAGAAGGAAAAAGAAGCGGCATGCTCTTAGTTGAACAACATAGCCCACACCGAGTGTGGGAACGCAGTATGGAAGCACCCAGGATCGACCCCTGTAGGGCGTGCATGCGGTACCACAGACAGGTCAGGCCCCCCAAAAGCAAGTTTGCACTTCTGTGCCCAAGCTCATGCTGTCTGCACAAGAAACGCGAGGATCGCTTTTGCTGGCTTTGTGTGTTTTGTTATTGGTTGTTTTTCTCTGCGTCCCCTTTCCGTTTCTCCCTTCGAAAATAAAGCAGTCGTCCTGGTGCGTGGAAAGTGAACGGACGTGTCATGCGTTTTTAAACTCTCCGAAGTTTCTCGAGAGATAGCTAGAGCTCAGTCTGTGTAAGGTTTGCTGCCAGTAGCGTTTGTTCAAGCCACGGAGCACCAGCATACCTGACCGGAGTTGCGAATGGATGTACAGTCTGTTTCACACTTAGGGGAAATCTTGGAGCGCGTGGCATCGCGATGCGGCCATGATGCGGCGAGCGCGGGAGTCGGCCAGCAGCGGCTGCTCGCGCATGCGCAGACGCGCGATGCGTGCAGCCTTGAACCGCGTCGTCTGCTACGACAGAGCGTGCTGGCTGTATTGCCGGGAAGCGTGCTACTGTGTGCGGCATCGCGCTGATTTCATCGTTAACATGAGAAGTCAGCCGATATTCTTCACTAAAGGTTGTGCGGCGCCATACTTTTGGGCCTGCATTGGCAAGAAAGGAGCTCTGCAAGCCTAGTTTGATAACACACTTGCTTTGTGCGTTTGCTTCGGCACCGCGTCTGCTACCGTAATGCGCAGCGACGATAAACGCTGCGCCAGTTTTACTCAAAGCATCCTTGAATCCCGTATCTACAGGTAGTCGTGTGGTTTTAGCCTCGCCAATGGACGAAGGAATGCGGTGCTATTGCATTTTGTCTTTTCAATATCATTTTATCCTTTTTATCTCACGCAGTTTAAAGAGCGCCGAATCACCAATATGCCCAGCATCGTCAATGAGTGGGCCACGCTCCGACGGGAGGCATTGCTCACTCAGTCCCTTTACGTCTTGCTTCCTTCCGTTAAAAATGAGCGCTCTCATATCTGCTGCTGGGGGGACCCGACATGAATAAGCGAAGTTGGGAGTGCGACGCGTGCATTTAGCGCCGACGGAGAGCGCCTGTCTCGTGTCTCTGCAGTGTTGCAGAGAAGAGCTGCTTCCCTCTCAATTTCGTCGCCTAAAGCGTTACTTTATTCCGATCCATTTGTCTGATCGTGATCGCCCTGCATAGTTATTACTGTGGAATGCTTTCTTTTCATTTCCCGACAAGAAAAGACCGAGCACAACGAGCACACATTGTAACGTTTATTGTCGCTGCGAATTACGGTAGCATACGTGGTGACGACGCATACGTGCACCCGCTCAGTACCCCGGCCCTCCGGCAACACAAAGCAAGTGTGTTGTCAAATTTGGTTTGCAGAGCTCCTTTCTTGCCAATGCAGGCCCAAAAGTATGGCGCCGCACAACCTTTAGTGAAGAGTATCGGCTGACTTCTCACGTTAACGATGAAATCAGCGCGATGCCGCACAGAGTAGCACGCTTCCTGACAATACAGCCAGCACGCGCTGTCGTAGCAGACGACGCGGTTCAAGGCTGCACGCATCGCGCGTCTGCGCCTGCGCGAGCAGCCGCTGCTGACCGACTCCAGCGCTCGCCGCACCATGGCCGCATCGCGGTGCCACGCGCTCCGAGATTTCCCCTAAGTGTGAAACAGACTGTACAACTATGCTAGGATCAATGAAAACGCTAAGCCAAGCGCAGCTGAAGGAATTCATGGGAGCAACGAACGAGGAATATAGCAGCAATGAACGAGGGGATGAGGTGTGCGTGCGCGATCCAATGTTTAATGAATTGAACCCCACGTCAACTCACGGACTTATGTGAAGTATTCGTCCTCCATCATCGGATACAAGAGGCATTGTGCTGGAATAACACCTCTATCTTGTAGGGTAAGATTTTTCGTTATTGTGTTGATCTGAGTGACCATGCGCATTGCCGGACGTCTGCCTTTTCCTATCCGTGTCGTTATTACAAAAAAAAAAAAAACTGTTTGACTACGGGAGTATGGAGCAATGGTTTCACTGAAATACAAGCTCTGATGTGTTCAGCGCGCGTTCTTCACGGCTAAGGTTGTGCCAGATATGCAGCATTTGCCTGCATACACTGTACGATGATGTGAGAGAACTTCATGTTACCAAAAATGTGTGTGTGGATGGCGTACCGGCCCAGCTGGCGCCAAGTATCATTACTTTCGGCAACGGGTACGCCGTTCCGCACTGCGCGCCACTTACGTCGTCTGCTACGATGCCGTACGGGCCTGTTTGCGCCGGATGCGGCACATGCACACTTGGACCAACGCAAAAGGCGGATTGTATCTTATCTCTTGAGTTAGTTATTCTAACTTGTTGGCGGTAAATTAAGTTTTTACTAGTCTGCGAGGGCTTATGTTTACATCTTGCCTCAGTGCTTTGCCTCTGACTTAACTTACTGCTTCAGTGTTCAGCCTAGTAATATTTTTGTCCATCTTCTCTATGTCCTCATTTTCTTCCTCTCCTAGAGCCTCATACATATTCGAAAGTGCATCATAGCGAGTCATAAGCTTGGTTGAGAGGCCAGGGCTGTGAGGTCGGACCCATAGCCATACTAGGGAGCCATTCTGAAACTGGTGTGGGTACGTTGCTCTTTTGGTGCAGTTTTTCGTGACTTGGAGCAACGGTTGTAAGGGCACGAGTGAGTTGTAAACAGTCTTCTACATATTTTGCTTCAGAGACTGGTATGCATTCGGAAGTGTCGGGCCTGTACGGCAGCATTGTGTCCAGTGCACACGAGAGCTCTTGTCCATATAACAGGAAAAAAAGGTGAAAATCCAGTGGTGGCCTGTATTGCAGCGTTATATGCATTATATGAATACGTCACGAATGACAACACAGTGTCCCAGTTACTGTGATCCGAAGCAACGTACATAGTTAGCATGTCACCGAGTGTGCGGTTGAATCTTTCTGTCATGTTTGGGGGTGGTAGGCTGTAGACTTGCGGTGAACGATGCTGCATGTAGCGGGGAGGGCTTGTATCGCTTCAGAGAGGAGCACGTGTCCGCTGTCGCTAACGAGTTTGCGAGGTGCTTTATAATGAAGAACAAAGTTCCGCAGAATTAAAAATGTGACCTTGCACACAGTGGCAGCTGGGAGCACTGTAGTCTCAGTGTAGCGTGTCAAGTGATCGACATTTACAAGTATCGATCTGTTACCCGTCGAGCTGCAGGGCAATGGTCTGGAAAGGTCGATGCCGAAGTGATCAAAGGGACAATCTGGACAAGGCAGCAGCGGCTGTAGCTCGGTAGAAGGGTGCTGTTGAAGTTTACGGTGTTCACAGGCCGTGCAAGCTCGAATGTACCGGCGGGTGAAATTATCCATTCCATGCCAGTCAAAATGGTACCTTGGCCTGGTGTACGTTTTCAGAACACCAGCATGACCACTATGAGGAGCATTATGAAAATAAGCACAGATATAGGAACGCATGTGCCGTGGTGTCACAAGGAGCCATTTGGAACTGTCAGACAAATAATTTCTGCAGCAAAGTATGTCATCGCACACAGCAAGGTGGACGGCTTAGTGGCAGAGTTCTCAAGAAGAGAGTGCAACTGAAGGATCGTGGAAGAAGCTTAATATAGCTGAAAGAAATGGATCCTTACGTTGCTCCGCTGGCACACCAATGATGTCAGTGGGTGCCAAGGATGCGAAAGGCATTTATACAGAAGCCACTTCGAGAGGTAGCGGTGATCAGCGTCAGAGTGTTTCCTGCCTGATCGGTACATAACTTGGATGTCATATTCTTGTAAGCAGAGCGCCCGTCACCCAAGGCGACCTGACGGATCTTTCAGCGCAAACAGCCAGCAAAGGGCATGGTGATCGGTAACAATGTCAAAGGGACAATTGTGTATGTATGGACAAAGCTTGGCGAGCGCCCAAATGAGGGCCAGACATTCCTTTTTTGTGACCGAGTAGTTGGCTTCTGCCGTCTTTAAAGTACGACTTGCATACGTGACAACGTACTTGTAGCCATCTTTCCGCTGCGCAAATACCGCGCCAAGCCCGAATCCGCTGGCATCCGTTGGTGCTGTGGGATTGCAATGGCGAAGGATTGGCGGCAAAATGAATAGGCGGCGTAGTTGCTAGAAGGCCACGAGGTTGACCACCCGGAGATGCCGTTGCAAGTGGTAAGCAGATTTTTCAATGGTACAATGATGGTAGCGAAATTGCATGCAAAACACCGAAAATAGAAGCAGAGACCCATAAAGCTGCGGAGTTTCTTAAGAGTAGTGGGCAGTGGAAACTCTGCGACCTCATGAAGCTTGGCTGGGTCAGGAAGCACACCATCCTTCGACACAACATTTCCCATTATTGTTAACTTGCACGCAGCAAAACGGCACTTTTTGATACTGAGTTGGAGGCCAGCAGATTTGGGGGAAGCATGTCAGTGTCCCATGGAAGCAAACGAGATGTGTCGGGAAATCTGACAAAAACGTGACGATCGTGGCAAGATAGCACAGACAGTTTTTCCACTTGTAGTTGAGAAGAAGGATGTCCATCACCCGCTCGAAAGCAGCAGGCACGTTACAGAGCCCGAAAGGCATTAAGATAAATTCTTACAGACCATAGGGTGTGATGAAACCTGTTTTCTTGCAATCCTCTTCCGCCATCGTTACCTGCCAATAGCTGGAGCGAAGAACCAAGGGTGAGAAGTACTCCGCTCCTTGCAAGCAGTCAAGTGCGTCATCTATCGGACGCAGTGTGTAGACATCTTTTCGGGTAATCTTAGTGAGCCAATGATAATCCACACTGATGTGTATTGACCCATCCTTCTTGCATACGAATACCATGAGAGAAGCCCAACGACTGTGCAAGCTGCAGCACATTGTCAACCATATTGTTAATGGCCTATTGTTAATGGCCATATTGTTAATGTTAATTGTTAATGGCCTTCCGCTCAACTGTGCACTTTTTTCACTTGCCTGTCTGCCAGGAAGAAACAGCATAGGCAGGACATTTGGCTCCAGATGAAAACTTGTCCAACTGATTCCTTCACCCTGCGCCAGTTCGGGATTGTGACGGAAGGCATCACGGCGGAGTGCCTGCCACAAACGCGTACGTTCTTTCACTTCTCTGTGGGTGGAAGGCCAATACACTGCAGCCAAGCAGACGGCAAGGCGTCATCGCGAGGCAGCGTATATCAGGACTTCATGCCTTTCCTGTCATTGACTTTGCACCCAACGACAGCGCAGGGCACCGTTTGATGCCGACT
Source organism: Hyalomma asiaticum (assembly GCA_013339685.2). Taxonomy (NCBI): domain Eukaryota; kingdom Metazoa; phylum Arthropoda; class Arachnida; order Ixodida; family Ixodidae; genus Hyalomma; species Hyalomma asiaticum. The sequence continues at coordinate 118,750,270 of CM023484.1, forward strand.
GCGGTGCAGAGTTTCACATTTGCCAGATTGAGCCCATCTGCAAAAACCGACAGCCAGCTCTGGCACAGCTGTTTAAGAGTGGCCGAAACTGAGGAGTGGATTGCACAGAAGCAGCCAAAAAACCACTGCAGTGGCTGCATGCCAACTTCCGAGAGGATATATCCCGTCAGTGAAAGTCTACAGCACAGGTGAATCTTATCACACAAGCTGAATCTCCCAGTGGCAACCCAAGGTTAATTGGTGAGGACAGATAACCTCTTTCACTGTGGACCCATAGGCCATTGGACACGGAGTTCCGATGATCTCAAATCTCCCGCAAAAACTGAAAACTCGTGCTTTACGGACAAGTACCGCCATCTAGCCTAAGCTTGGGCAACTAACTTTCTACTCTCGCTTCTCTTTGTGTACATTTGCCCGCCGAGCCGCTCCCGCGAGCGCACTTTGAACGGGAAGCGGGTGCGTTTTTTTCGTGAGAATGGCCGCCCGTCCCCGCCGCGCGCTGCGGCAGCCGATTGCTGTTGCAAGCACTTCAGCCGCTTCTACCAACAATTTTTTCGATCTTAGTAGTGAAGACGACTCGAGTGACGATGTGGAAGCTTCAGATTCGAGTTCCGACGATGACACTCCAGATGAGACGCCTCTAGATCCTGTTCGGCACCAGCCGAAAAGAATGGAAAAGAGAAGGAAGTGCAAGCTCTGCTACGAAAAGACAAAAACGCAAAACAGAACAAACGTATTCTGCTCGACCTGTAAAATTTACCTTTGCTTCCTGCCTTCACGAGACTGTTTTGCCGAGTGGCACAGTCGTCGGAGCCAGTAGGTTGATGGGCCGAAAAAAATTGTTGACACGCTGCACTGGATTTGTGTTTATACTAGAATGATAGTTAAGAGAACTAGTAACAATTTGTGTATTTCAGATTTCTCAAAATAATTTTTTTGCTCTCTACATTCACCAACTTGTGAAGTGCTTGTATAACTTTTTGTATGTTTTTTGTTATTTGACAATTAAATTTTCCAATTCTCTAAGTCTCATACCAAAGTGTTTTATATGTATAAAAGGCCGAATCAATAAGCTACCATTTCATATATTGCAATGCTATATGTGCTTTTTTTTTTCAAGAGTAATAAATTTTATTGTGAAAGCACAAAAAAGTGCCATTTTTCCGTCGTAGCGAAAGAGTTAAACCTTGAACGTCGCTTCCGCTGCATCTGATCGTGGGGAACGGGTTGTGCATGCTACCTTCGAGTGAAACTTGGCGATAGTGCCGCAGCGTCACAAAGGAACTGCAACTTCAACAACCTAGGTGCATGAGTGCGTGCTTGTGGCGCATACGCGAACATTATTTTTCTTTATTATTGAGGAAAGTTAGGGTATTCAGACTAACGAAGCATTGACTCCGCAGTGCAGAAAAGACGCGCGAGCGCGCCGAGTAGTGCAGACGACAGTTTTCTTGGACTGGAAATGTGTCATCAACATCAAACCTTAAATGAAGTTGACAAGTTTGTTGTTTACTTCATGTTGTTTATTTAACTGCAAAAGATATTATACACAGTGACAGCACAACCAAGTTCATTCGATTCAAACATGATTCAAACATCGCTCTTAATTTATGCCGGCTACCAGCCAATAGCAGCAATCTGCTTCATTTTCTCATAAGCATATTAAAAAAGAGTCAGAACTGACCTTTTTTCGAAGCGAGAGCTCCTGAGTAAGGGACAACTTTGTGCTTGCCCTGTTAGCTCTACGCTTTGCGCACGACTGTAGAATTTGGGTGAGCTGTTTATTGCAGCCTACACTGTCAATAGAATGTGTTTTTTTGCGAAGTTCGAGGGGTGCTTCAGGACCGCTTTCAGAAGTGTTTGCCATCGCATCAACCTCACCATGTCCTCAGTGTAGCATTGTCAGCCTCATTAGCTTGTGGTGTGTGCTTGCAGACGTGCAGACCCCGGCACCACCTGTTTCGGGGGGAGCCAACAGGAAGGACTTTGGTGGTGGCCTCGGTTCCATTCCGGGCCTGGACTTTGGTGAAGAGACGCACGAGAGCCACTCGGGGAGCAGTGGTGGTGGCCGACACAAGCGCACTCCATTCTCCAAGCCCATTCCCAAGCACTTCCAGCAGCAGTGGATGGAGAACAAGCAACCCCTGTTGCTTGCACCTCCACCACCAGAGGGGGCAGCCTCGCCGGGACAGCAAGAGGGTCTGTCCGCTCACTTTGCACTCCTTCTGGGGGGCCCCTTTCAGTGTTACTGAGCAGCGTTGCCCCACAAAACATTTTCAGATCCTTCAGGCAACGAGCGTTAAAAGAGCAGTGGCAGACAGAATTATCCGGACCAACCCAACCACGCACGCCCTCCATCATGGCGTGGACAATCAGTGCACAAAATTGAACTTTTCAAAGTAAAATCTGTTGGAGAAAGTATCAACTATGGCTTAGCTGTAACCTACACGCGTGATGGCTCGGATGTTATTCGAATGTGTGAGAAGACATTGAATTTTCTGAAGTTTTAAGTTTATTGTATTTTTTAAGGTACAGTGGATTTTTTTTTTGCACTTTTTGAGACCCAGCAAAATTGGTAAAGGGTCCTGAACTGTATTAATAGCATGACAAAACGCTTAAAATGGCATCAGTCGGTAGTAATGATATTTCAGTATTATTAATCAAATATAAAGTATTAACAAGGCATAAGCATGCAATTTTGAATAATATGAAGTGATCACTTATGTCTAATAAAATAATAATAAGTTATGTGATAAGTTGATGGAGTACAGTGGAACCCCGTTCATACGTTTTTCAGCGGACAGGGGGGAAAAAACGTAACAACCGGGAAAACGCAAGAGTGAGGAAAGCTCCCAACATGAATGAGAACAGGGCCGCTTTGATTTCAAACAATTTATTTCAGCAAGGTGAGCCATCTAGGTCGCCGACCGATAATCCGGACAGCCGCGCAGTACCGCTAGTGCCAACATAGGCTTATTGTGATAAAACCGGCCGATATTTCGGACGGTTCTAGCTCTAAATTCGATAATTCGGACTCCGTTTGCGGCTGTCGAGCGCAGTGAATGGTTTAGTAGCAGCGTGACGCGCCAATTTTGGAGGCAAGTCGCCCGCATCCTGTTCCGGCACCCCGCGCGTGGCTGGTCGCGTCGGGTCCGCGCGATCGCTCGATAGCGCCTTCACGTTCCGTCTTCAGTGCTTGTTAACCGTATTTACCCGCATAATTTACGCCATTGCATAATTTGCGCACCCCTGACATTTAGCCAGCAATACAAAAAAAATTTTCTCGTATATTTTGCGCTCGCCGTCCGGCCCGAACCAGCTCGCCGGCGAGCGCACGGACAGACTTCGGACAGCCGCGCGGCCGCGCCCCTCGCTGCGCGGGCGAGCAGTCATACGCAAAAGGGGCTGCGATTGCGATGTTCCTTTTTCAGATTCTTTTCTCCGGAAGCCCCCAGAGCCCAAAGTGCTGTCGCTAGAATAAAAGCACTCGAGTTGGGGCGACGAAAACGGCTGAAGCAGAGGTCAAACGCGCCAGGCACATCTCCGTCGCTCGGAAGCGATAACATCACCCCTATCAGATCGCTTGCCGTCGAAGCTGGGAAGGAAACGCCCCGCCCGTCTTTCACGTGCATGAAAAGACGCAAAAGAGGGAGGGGGGGGGGGGGGGTGTCGCTCTGCTGCCGAGCGATCGCATGGCTGCTGAGATAGCGCTGTAGCTATCTCGGCAGCCATCAGCGGGCGGCGATTCCTGCAAGCGTGACCAAGACTGTCAAAAGTAAAATCAAAATAGCGATGCCCGGGCGGATACGGCGTGCCAGGTTGCGACGCATCATGCGGGAACACGCCCACACTTGCGACGTAACAGCGGGGTTTGCAATACATGGGACCCTATGGGGGCTATGCCGGGACCCATCAAAAATCAACGTAACAGCCGGGAAAACGCAGCAGTGAGGAACGTAACAGCGGGGTTCCACTGTATAAGAGATAAAAGTTCACATTTTGTATATTAATAGTCATGTGGTTGTGACAATGATGGACACAGCAAAACCCGAGGTGCTGCCAGTCGAACTGATTCACATACATTTATACATACACACATGTAGTACATAGGATAGGAAGCAGTCTAGCATAATCTGCATAACAGCTACAAATTATCATGAAATGATAGACTGTGCCAGGAAAGGGTAGAGAGATTGGGTTGCCTTTGCATTAGTGCTAAGAGTATTTCAAATTTTAGTTCCTTGGAATTGCAGAGTTTGGTGACCATAATCAGTATTAATCTTTGGTAGCAAAAGTCAGTGGCATTAAGCTCCCTCGTTAGCTCGGGTTGACTGACAAAGAGACACTGACAGTAAGTTTAGATGACCATTAATTATTCTGTGCATTATAGAAGAAATATAAGTAAATTTTGTGCACTTAGTACATAAGGGATGTAGACAAATCATCGCCCCTGATAGCGATTACGTGAAGAGCTCTTTCCTGGAAGCTGCAATGGCTTTGAGATTTGTATGTACAACCCCACATACAGTAATTTATGCATGAATGAATAAGTGCATAATAAGGATGAATTAGTATTTTTGTTGGAAAAAGGTTTCAACATTTGCAGAGAACATATAATCTGTAAGAGCCTTTCTGAGCAACATTCCTATATGTAAGTGACATTGAAGTTGCTGTTGCTGAGAAATTTTTTCTCAAGCCAAACTGATGAGGGTTGAAAGAGTGTTGTATTTCTCTAAGTAGCTCGTTAGGTGAGGGCACATTATTTTTTCGGGGATTTTATGGAAAAAATGGCAGAACTGAGATAGGCCTATAATTTTCAATCTTCTCTCTTTCCTTTGATTTGTACAGTGGTGATACCTTTGCGATTTTCATGTTGGAGGGTAATATGCCTGTTGTAAGTATTATGTTTACTGTATAAGTCAACACTGGTGAAATAATGTCATTAACAAGTTTGGCCAAGTAAGCTGATATATTATGTTGCATTACATATCTTGTTATGAGGAAACGTAAATTCAAGCGCCCTTTCCAGCATTTCTACCGTAACATCAGTGGCGTGCCCGGACAGCACCAACTTTGCCCTGAGAATGAACACAAGCACAGCTTTGGTTGCACAGATGTGACATCACAGTAACAACTCATTTGAGTCGCCTCCAGCTATGCGTGGGGGCACTCTTTGTTTTGTGGCTTTCTCAACCACGGTGTCTCTCTCTCTCTCTATTTTTCCCCCTCAAAAAGGGATGCGGCTTTCGTATCGTGGAAAATGACCAAAAAATTGATTCTTTGGAAACCACATACTCAATTTCTACAACTCTTTTTCTTTTATATCTAATTCCGAATTATGAATGCTGATTACCGCGTATAGGTGTGCAAAGAAATGTTTATAGCGGCCGACGTGGCGGAAAAGCTAGAAAGAAATCGCAAAAAAATGGCATTTTTCAAGCCGCAATACATATCTCCACAACGGCGCAACCGAGCGACGTCATTTTGCCCATCTTGGAAAGCGCGATTCTCCATCTTCAAATCTGCCACTTCAGCCACCTCCTCCATACAGAAGCAAGCACACAAAAAGCAAAAGGTTCAAGGCTGTGCTGAGGCCTCCTATCGGCTGCGCTTGTCCCGTGGCGAATGGGAGCCTCGCCATTGGTCTCTTTGGCAGTCCGCGTCTTCTGCTACCACGCTGCCACACCTCTATGCGCGGTCTGTGCATGCCTCCGTAGTATTTGCAGTGTCGGTGGTCGAGCGGTGTGTAGACAGAACGGAAGCCGACTCCAAAGCTGATACTCCGAGTTCAAAGGCAATAAAGTCATATAAGGGCACAAAGCATTCCATCTTTCCTGTTGTTCCCTGATGTGGCGGCGCAGACTTTGGCAATTCGTTTTTGGTTGTCTCTAGTGCATGCAATGCGATGCGTGAGGTTGAGGGGGAGAGAGGGCAGTGATGAAAGAAAGATGTAGAAGAGAGAAATAAGGAAGGGAAGGCAGGGATGTTAACCAGTCACGAGTCTGGTTTGCTACCCTACACTGGGGGATGAGAAAAGGGGAAGAAAAGTAAAATGTGGGGGTTCTTGTACTACTGCTTACTACTGCTAGCAGCGGCATCGCCGCTAGCAACCCCCTGCAGTGGGTTCGAGCACTCAACGAGCAGAGAATGAGGTCGTCGCGTCCGCGCGCTCGCTATCTCAGCCATGCATCGCCACGTTGCCGCTCGCGTCAGCCCGCGGCCCGTCTCGCGGCGGGACAGCACGAACCGTCGCATGCGGCGAAGGAGGAGAACATTAGGCGCAACTCTCTGTGCATGGTGATTTAATAAACGTTAAGATAGTACAAACAATAACAAGGCCGAATGAATCGAATTACATATAAACGAAAGGACAATAACGATTAACAAAACGTGAGCACGATAACACAAACAAATGACAGTAACACTGAACAACACGCGAACACACAATAACACACAAAAATAACCATGCAAGGAAGGAGAGCCTAACCCCGGCCAGCGTACCCGTGACTGCGAGCCCTCAGAAAAGGAAAATACAATAAGAACATACAGACATGGGCGTCGGTCGCAGGTCGCCGCCGTGGTCGCTGGGGCCTGCGGAGGCACGCCATCCGACCGATGGCCTGGTCGGCCGGAGGGCCACAAAAGTACGTGCGTACCCCTCCAAGTCCCAGTAAGTTCTCCCGAGGCATCTCCAAAACCAGAACGCGTGAAACGTCAGAAATTAGTCGCTGACCAATGGAAAACTAGTTAAAGCAACATGCGGCAAACGGGCGGGCCGCCGCCCCGTCCAGCTGGGAGAGGGGGATGCGGGGGCATTCCTAGGAAAACATGGCGTCGCACGGGTACGCACTTCGCCCTGGTCCCCACATCCCTCCCTCCTTAAAAGCCCCCCCTAAAAAAACAATACGAGCTGTGCCGACGAGCATTAAAATCCGCTAACTACCCCCAAAACAAAAATTCCGAAAACAAATGCAACAACACAACAGTGAAAACATCATACGCGCTCGGTAAGGCCAGATGTTTTTAGAATGCCCAAGAGCACTTTCATTGCCTTCTGAGCCGTCAGTCGGTGAAGACGGTATTACAAGATTGTCTGTTCACTAAGTGGACGATCGTCGAGCTTTTTGAAGGACTCGGTCATAGGCAGTCTATTTTCTTCAAATTGTAGGCAGTGGCACAACAAGTAATCTATGGTCTCTGCACATCCGCAGGCAGCACACGCAGGACTGTCAGCAATTCCAATCAGAGCACAGTAAGCGTTTGTGAAGGCCACTCCCAATCACAATCGGCACAGAAGCGACGCCTCACGTCGGTGCAAACCAGCCGGAGGTCCGAGTTGCAGCGATGGGTTTAGCCGGTGCAGTCTGGTGCACCTTGTGTATGGGGTATTCCACTCAATTAAGGACATCGTGCGAGAGTGCGAGGTTGTCTCGCAGCGTTGGTCCTTGAGAGCGGAATGGGAACACGGCGGTCTTCTTCGTCTTACGTTCGAGCTGTCTTATCCGCAAAGTCATTTCCATTGATATCGCAATGACCTGGCATCCATTGAAAATATATCTCGTGCCCTTTTTCTTGTAAGTTTTGGACAAGTACCGCGATTTAGTATGTAAGCTGGTCGTGCTCCTCGTGTCGAAGAAACGACTGTATACATTGTAGAGCTGATCTTGAATCACAGATGATTGCCCACTTTCCAGGTCCCTCAGCATGTATAATATGAAGCGCACCGCGGAGAGCCGCGAGCTCTGCAGCTGTAGATGTGGTGACGTGGGAAGTTTTGAAGTGCTGGGTGACTCCCATTCTTGGGATAACTATAGCACCATCGGAACAGGTTGATGTGGTTGAGCCATCGGTATAAACTTCCGTGCAGGGAAAGACATAAAAAGTGATAAAGAAAGAAAGAAGCATGATGCAATGTCCGTTCTCCGGGTGGAGGCACTTTCTTGCCAGCTCTGCTGTTTACGCAGATATCACAGGTGTGGAACTGGCTTTCATTTTTTTATAGTTTGAATACGTCAGAGCACCAGCCAGGCAGGCGGTGCAGCAATTTGGTCCACAACAGGGCCCATGTGCATGAAACACAAATTGTGCAGTTAGAGCTGATTTCTGGGATAAAATAACGGCACTCGGCCTTTTGAAACATATGTTTTGAACCTCACATTGGGATCAGATCATCATCATCATCGTCGTCAGCCTGTCTATGCCCACTGCAGGGCAAAGGCCTCTCCCATGGATCTCCAGTTATCCCTGTCCTGTGCTAATTGGGCCCAATTTATCCCCGCAAACTTCCTGATCTCATCTGCACACCTAACTTTCTGCCACTGCTTGCCACGCTTGCCTTCTCTAGGAATCCACTCTGTTACCCTTAATGACCAACGGTTGTCTTGTCGTCGCATTACGTGGCCCACCCACACCCACTTCTTCTTAATTTCTATTAATGTGTCCCTAACTCGCGTTTGTTCCCTAACCCACTCTGTCCCTTCAAGGGCAGCTCCGGCGATTTTTCAGTGTCCACTGATCTCATTGAAATTTTCAATATGTATTCTCCTCGGCACTGTAATAATATATGCCAAACCAGGCGGTTACAAGTCATTTAGTTTTCCTGGAAAAGAATTTTAAAATTTTTTAGCGGATTCCCCTGCGGGCCACCCTGTGTTTTTGACGTCATCACCTTCAACGCTGCCTACGCGACCATGTGGGACTTCAAAAGCAAAACTGCGGTACTTCAGTGTTCAAATCGTCACTGTAAAGTTCAGAAAAGCTGGCATAACTCAATACATCATTGGATGGCCTCGCCACTGTCACTTTTCTCCATATTTCTGATGGCAGCGAGGCTGTGACGTCATTGCATACGCTGCAAGAAGCGTCTGCCCGTTGCGGTTTCGGTTTGAACACGCCTTTCGGCTGGTTATTTAAAATTATTGGTGCGTTTCTGAGCAAATTGAACCACCCTGGCTGCTACAGGACTGTCAGTACTATTCGAAAACATCGATATCAGAACATGGTGGAAGAACCGCCGGAGTTGCCCTTTAAGGTTACACCTACCATTTTCCGTTCCATAGCTCACTGCGTCATCCTCAATTTAAGCTGAACCCTCTTAGTTAGCCTCTAAGTTTGAGCCCCGTAGGTGAGTACCGGTAAGATGCAGCTGTTATACACTTTCCTCTTCAGAGACAACGGTAAGCTACCATTCATTATCTGAGAATGCTTGCAGAATGCACTCCACCCCATTCTTATCCTCCTAATTATCTCAGCCTCATAATTCGGATCAGAGGTCACTACCTGGCCTAAGTAGACGTATTCACTTACTACTTCCAATGCCTCGCCAGCTATCTCAAATCGCTGTGCTCGCCAAAGGCTGTTGAACATTACTTTAGTTTTCTGCATATTAATTTTCAGGCCCACTGTTATACTTTGCCTGTTTAGGTCAGTAATCATGCTCTGTAATTCATCTCCCGATTTACTTAGCTAGGCAACGTCATGAGCAAATGTGAGGTTACTGAGGTATTCGCCATTAACCCTTACCCTCACCTGTCCCCAATCCAGTGTTCTAAATACTTCTTGTAAGCATGCTGTGAATAACATTGGAGAGATTGTGTCACCTTGTCTTACGCCCTTCCTTATAGGTATCTTGCTGCTCTCCTTATGGAGGGCTATGGTGGCTGTCGAGCCGTTGCAGATGCCTTCCAGTAGTCTTACGTAGTGCTCGTCTACGCCCTGATTCCGCAATGCCGGCATGACTGCTGAGGTATCGACAGAGTCGAATGCCTTCTCGTAATCTATGAAAGCTATATATAGGGGTTGATTATACTCCGGGCATTTCTCTATCACCTGATTGATAGTGTGAATATGGTCTACTGGTGAGTAGCCTTTACGAAACCCTGCTTGTTCGTTCAGTTGACTGAAATCTGAGGTGGCACAAATTCTGTTAGCGATTACCTTGGTAAATACTTTGTAGATGACTGACAGTAAGCTAATCGGCTTTTAATTTTTCATGTCCTTTGTGCCGCCTTTCTTATGGATGAGGATGATATTCGCGTTCTTCCAAGATTCCGGTATGCTCGCAGTCATTAGGCATTGCGTATACAGGCTTGCCAGTTTTTCCAGTATAACCTGCCCACCATCCTTCAACAGATCTGCTGTTATCTGATCCCCAGCGGGTGCCTTTCCAGCTTGCATCTCTTTCAGAGCTTTCATTACTTCCTATGTCAGTACTAGTGGAATGTCAGCCTCTTCTAAACTGCTTCCCCGTTCACTATTCTGCTTATTGCGACTACTATAGAGATCTCTGCAAAACTCCTCGGCTGTTATCACTATCTCATCCCTATTCGTCATCGCATTGCCTTGCCTGTCTCGTAACGCATACATCTGATTTTTTCCTATGCCTAGATGTCGCTTCGACGCTTTCAGGCTCCTTCCGTTCTTTATAGCATGCTCAGTCCGTTCCATATTATACTTTCGTATGTCGACAGTCTTACGCTTATTGATTAACTTCGAAAGCTCCGCTAGTTTGTTCTGTCAGTTGCATTTGATACTATCATGCCTTGCCGTTTTCTGATCAAGTCTTTCGTCTCCTGGGAAAGTTTGCTAGTAATCTCTCTACCGATCTTACCGCCTACTTCTATTGCACATTCCGTGACAATCCGCGTGAGATTATCGCTGGCTTCCTGAACGCATTTGTCTGCTTGGTCTGTTAGAGCTGAATATCTGTTCTGCAGCGCTATCTGGAATTCCTCGACTTTCCGTCTTACAGTTAGCTCATTGATCGGCGTCTTTCGTACTAGCTTATTGCGGTCCCTCCTCAAGTCTAGCCCAATTCGAGATCTAACCATCCTGTGGTCACTGCACCTAACTATACCCAGCACTTCCACATCCTGCACGACGCCAGGGTCATCGCATAGTATGAAGTCTATTTCATTTTTATGCTCGCCATTTGGGCTTTTCCACGTCCACTTCCGATTCTCCCGTTTACGGAAGAGCGCATTCATGATGCGCAGATTAATCCGCTCTGCAAACTCTACTAATAAGTCCCCTCTGTCATTCCTAGAACCCACGCCATAGTTCCCGACTGCCTCGTCTCCAGCCTGCCTCTTGCCTACCTTAGCATTGAAGTCTCCCATCACAATAGTTTACTGCATCTTTACTTTAGCCATTGCTGCTTCCACATCTTCATAGAAGCGTTCAACTAGCTGGTCGTCATGGCTGGATGTAGGTACATAGCCCTGTACCACCTTCAATTTGTACCTCTTATTAAGCTTAATTATACAAGACCTGCTACCCTCTCATTAATGCTATAGTATTCCACTATGTTGCCAGCAATGGTCTTGTTGACCAGAAATTCCACTCCTAGTTCTCTTTGGTCTTCTAGGCCACGATAACATAGGACGTGCCCATTTTTCAGCACGGTAAAGGCTTCCCCCGTTTTCCTAACTTCGCTGAGCCCTATAACGTCCCATTTAATGCCAGCTAATTCCTACGTCAGTCAAATTAATGCGAGTCAGCTGTGAGTAAATGGAAGCTTCTTTTGAATTCCATTTCACGAGGGATGGAATCTCTTTCTTTGTGTCTTGGAGAACATCTCTTGCTGCATTCACATGGGAAGCCTGTGCAGGTGCAGATGGCTCCCAGCCATCGACAGTCCCAGGCGGCACGAACCTCCAGCAGCAGCAGCAGCAGCCGCAGCAGCAGGGCATGCCCATGAACGTGATGGGTCAACCGCCAGGCTTTGCACCTGCCGGGGGCCTCCTTGGTGCACCGCCACATCCGACAGGAGGCATGATGTTCCCACACTTCCAAGGAGCCCCACCGGCCTCTGCAGCCGACGCACCACCCAATGGAGGTAGCCATCACAGATATTTTTGTGTGTGTTGGACGCAGGATGTTGTGGGCTCAATGGCCAGGGCTTCGTTCCCAGTGGATTCTGTCACTTTCACTGTGCACCACTTGGCCGAGCCAGTGGACGAATTGCCATTCACTGCAGCGAGGAATCTTGCTGTGTAGATGCTACGCTTTCAGGTGCCACTTGCTTGTTGCACCTGTTAGTTGCCTCTCATGGTGGCCATGGTGCAAGGCTCCCATGTTGTAGTTCAACCAAAAAGTGCCATTCAGCACCCACTCATGATCGAGATCTGCGAAAAAAAGGTGGAGACTGAAGAAGAGGCTGACAAATGCTCAACATATAGTTCAAAGTCACTTTGCTGAATTTGAAAGTGGCAATTCCCTTCCAGCTACAAGCAAACCGCAACTTGACGCTGCCATTCAAAAGGTGGCTGTGCTAAAAAAAAAGAAAAGAACCATAACGCTTGTGTGACGTTTCTTCTGTTGCTTTCTGAAGTGTCTCTCATTTTTAATGTGAACACTTATGTTTCTTGTAGTTTCAGAAGAACCTCAAATTGGCCTACTAGTTGGTTTTTGCTGTACATGTTCACTGCTACAATAAAACAAGGACGGAGAAAAAAAGAGATGACATGGGTGGTAATATCTTTTAACTCTTATAGTGATGCGGTAAAAAACGCCTAAGTGTTACTATTACCGAGCAGGTCAGTGTCCAGCTTTGCTTGACCTTGTGGGAATTCTCCATCAAGCGGCACTTGTGATATGCGCGTCACACCCTAACACGCATTGGTCTCCGACAAAACAGACACCAGAATGTTGCCAATAAGCCTCTAAGCCCGTATGACGTACACAACTGTTAAATTTGCGTAAAGACCTCAATTATGCTCGCAACACTAACACTTGGTGCGTGCAAAAGAGTTTGTCATAGGCAATTTCATCGTGGGTTGCTTCGCATGACATTGATTCCAACAATGTGCTGAATTTTTTCAGACCAGTTTTGTGCGCACTTGAAATCTGGTAGTCTACAAACATTTTTTTTTTTTTGAAGTTTGAAGTTTATTTTCTGTCTTATACAGAAAAAGGAGTAAGAGCTAAAGGCAATTTGTCCGACTCCTCTTACTCCTATGCGCACTCAGCATGCATGTACATCATTTGTGTACAAGAAGCACAGTACAATAAAAAAACCAGATAGATAAATTACATATGCACATACGTAGCTTTCGCTGTAAAAAGAAAATACATCAAACAGACACTTCATGGAAAACAAAGCATATCATTCAAGGACTTCGTTATCAGCCTTTAACACAAACCAAAAATATATATGCATGTATACAAACGTGCATATATATATATATATATATATATATATATATATATATATATATATATATATATATATATATATATAACATAGACGCATATACACCTATATTCATACACACACAGATACATACATATATATATACCCATACACATATATACACATATTCATAGACAAAAATGGTATACCTGTAAATTTAGTGAGGTTTGTTTCATTCATAAAATATCTGAGAATTTAAGAGAACGTTTTTTATAAACTGCTTAAAGTGCGGTGCATGAAAATCTATGGGACGCTCAGCAAGGTTTAATAATCGGGGTACTTGATAGTCTAGTTGCTGACGTCCGTAGTTAGTTCTCATGAGTGGTGGCATTCTCGTTTGGTGGCGTAATTGATATCTAGGGGAAGAAATAGGTATGTTACTAGCATGGAGCCTAACTAGAAGAGAAGCTCAGGGGAAGATGGATGCTTGAATCGATGAACAAATCGTAAAATACGATTTAGAACAGGGAATGTCGCAGGAGCCAACGTTTCGACAGGCGGACTTGTCTTCGTCAGGGCGGCAACTGCCTTCTCCAGCGTTCGTTTATGTACGCCTTTGCACACTCTCCCCCGTCCTCAGAAAGAGAGGAGAAGAAGAGCAGCTCCTGCGACATTCCCTGTTATAAATCGTATTTTGCGATTTGTTCATCGATTCTAGCATGGAGCCTGTGTTTTTTAAGTGCGAATGCACTTTATAAGCGACCCTGAATCCGCCGTCCCATAGCAACAGCGCGAGGAGCGGAGAGGAGCGTCTGTAGCAACGGCGCAGCGACGTCACACCCCATGTGACTGCGCGCGCTCCGCCTCCTCACCGCGGTTCGCGCGGGCGCACCGCTCTCCGCGGCGTGACGTCACGGCGCGCTGTGCAGCTGGCGTCGCTGTGCAGCTGTGTGTGTGGCGCCGGCGCGTCAGTCCGTATATAAACGTCCGCCGGCTGCCGCTCGCTCTCTTCTCGCTCGGCTTCAGATCGGCTCGGCTTCTCGCTCGGCTCCGCGGTCGGTGAAGTCTTTCGCAGTATGGATCCATCGCAGGCATCAACCTCGACTGCGATACATCCAACAACGAGTACAACGCAATCGAATGCGAGCATTGCACGCATCGTTTAAGATACCGCACCGGTTGAAGACAAGGCAGCGCAACGAAGGGCCCGTGCTGCCGAGCGCAGGCTCGGCGATGTGCTCGGCGATGTGCTCGGCGATGTGCTCGGCGATGTGCTCGGCGATGCACGTGCTCGGCGATGTGTGCATTTATGCATCTACGAAATTGCGAGGTGTAAATAAATAATACTTCGTGTATAAATGTGTGTGTGTGTACAATGCATCATGACAACACTTTAAATTCATTAATTACACTTTAATCATAACTTTACTCCCCCTCATAGCATCACCCCGTGCATTCGCACTTAACCATGTTCACCCTCGGGGAAATGCTTTCTTTTTTATGGCAAGAGCGATCTATAATAGCAAAATTTGATTTGCGCGGGTTAAGGAGTGTTTATTAAAAAGGTTGTGAGTGGGTAAATCTCACGGTCTACCACGGTAGTTTTAAAAAATTTGTATTACCGTATTTTCCGGTGTATAAGACGCAGCATTTTTCCAAAATATTCGGAGATGCGTCTTATACAACGGTGCGTCTTATACGTGTTTTTTTGTGGTTCTTTTGGGAGAAACTCGTGTTGATGCTGATGAGTCATTTTTTTAACGACTGGAGCAGTCCGACGCGAATGATGCGTCATAATTATAATAACGAAGACTGAACGCGCCGGTACTACAGTTCCACAACAAAACCAAGTACATAAAACGGAAAAATAAAAAAAAGTATGTCGTCGTGCAAGTTCTCAGCTCACTGAAGCTGCGCGAGTTTCGGAGGCTGCACCATAGTGAGCTGTACTCAGTTAGTGAAATCGGCGTAAGATGGCGATAGGTGCGCGACGGGTTTGGCTCAGCTTCGGCCACCACGCCGGCCATGCTGTTGTTCAGTGAGTTAGGCTAGTCGCCATTTGCAACTTCATTTGTTCGGTTAGTCCACGCTGAGCGTATTTCCGTAACATATCCAGAGAGCCTTGAAACTACGGTTCTCTGAGATGTCCAACGGCTGAAGCATTTTTGTCATCCCACCTGGGATAACCGCAGCGGTGCAGTTTTTTGCCTTGATGCACTTCAAAGTGAGCTCCGTTATATGCGCCCGCATGCTATCCAAGACCAGGAGGCCCTTCTTCGCATTAAAGAAACCGTCCGGCCGCTTAGAAAAGCATTTTTTAAGCCACTTGCCCATCATCTCTTCGTCCATCCAGCCTTTCACGTTCGTTTCTATGACGACGCCAGGTGGGAAGGGCTCTTTCGGCATCGTCTTCCACTTGAAAATTATCATTGGCGGAAGTTTTTGCCCGTCGGTGCAACATGCGAGCACAACCGTGAAGTGCGCTTTTTCGTGGTCGGTAGTTTTGATGGTCACAGACTTGCCACCTTTAGGTGCCACACTCCTTTCCATCGGAATGTCAAATGTTAGTGGCATCTCGTCCATATTTATTATATGGCTGCTGCCGATGCCATCGCCTTCAATAGCTTTCTTAACGAAAGCCTGGAATCTCTCAAGCTTGTCCTTGAAGTCTGCTGGCAGATTCTGGCACGTGGTTGTGCGGGCCCTCATCGCCAGCGCTTTGCGGCGCATAAATCTGAAGCACCAGGACGGCCCGCCAACAAAATCAATGGCGCCCATCTCCTTAGCTAGCGCCTGCACTTTGAGACGCAGCTGCACCGTTGACATCGCACTACCTTGGGCACGCTGCTCAAGTATCCATGAGTGCAGACGTCCCTCAAGGACTGGCCATCGTGATTTCTTGCAGCAGTCAGCTTTCTTGTCACTCTTCATGGCCTGAAGCTTAGCAGTTGACTGTCACCATGTGCGGATCATCTTCTCGGTGACGTCGAAATGACGGCCCACTGCCCGGTTCCCGTAGTCCTCTGCATACTTCACAGCTGTAAGTTAAGCGCGTCGGAAGACGAGGACTTTGAGGGCTTCGACGAATAAAATGTTTTTCCTGCAGTCATGCGGAACGTTTCAGTGGGTGTGCATTATTTTTTCTCGCAAGTTTGGTGTAGTAGAAGTTTTCTTACGGACTAGCGCTCAGAAACGTAAGTACGGGATTTTACAATGCTCGCTCAACCCCACGTTATAAAGCTTCTTTGCGGGAAGTGAGTGAATATAGGTGCGTCTTATACACCGGTGCGTCTTATATGTTAATTTTTTCATGCACCCTTACGAAAATTGGGGGGTGCGTCTTATACGCCGGAAATACGGTGCTCTTTTTTGTAGTTTTATTAATTTCTCATAGTTCTTTGCAGTTGTTGTTCCCCAGATTACACACAGTAACTAAGTTTGGAATAAAACAGGGTGTAGTACATTGCTTTCTTTAATGGTAATGGTATGAGATTACTAATTTTGTACATAGAGCCTACTGCTTTGTTAAGGTCACCGCAGAGTTTATTGACATGATTGTTCCAAGAAAGATTTTCTTGAAACCAAACACCTAGAAACTTTTGCATTGTTACTTGTTCTATGTGATTTCCTCTGAATAAAACAGTAATATTAAGAGGCATTGGCTTACTTATAGGTTTAATACTATATACTTTGTTTTGGTAACATTTAACTGAAGTTTGTTTAAGTTCAGCCAGTCAGATAATAAATCTAAATATGAATTCACTTCTTTTTCAATCTGTTGTAGGGATGAATTTGAGAAAAAAAGATTAGTGTGGTCCGCATACATGACTATGTTCGGTGTAGGTGAAATGCTTGGGAGGTCATTAATGTATAGATTAAATAATATAGGGCCAAGTATAGATCCTTGCGGAACACCAGTCGTTATCTTAAGATGTGTAGGGGTCGCCTGATTGATTGAAACATACTGAAAACGATCAGTTAAGTAGCTTCGCATAAGATCTAATGTCGTACCGCGTATCCCATAGTTATAAAGTTTAGATAACAGTATTTTGTGATTCACACTATCAAATGCATTACGCAAGTCGAGGAATAAGCCGACTGTGTATGACCGATTTTCAATATTTTGTAATATTTGCTGTTTTACCTTGAGGAGTGCATACTCACATGATTTATTACACAGGGCCTCTCACTCGCAGTGTTGTAAACTTCGCTTTTTCTTCATTGTGGTGATGCAAGAAACATGCTTTGCTGCACTCTGTGATGACACAAAGACCTGCTGCGTGAGTGGCATCTGTCTGGAGAGGAATGAAAGAGCTGTCCCCTCCAAAATTGGGACAAGACGGGGACGAAAGGGAAGGCATGCCTTGACCCACCCAGTGCTTAAAATTTCTCGCCATGTGTGAGCGACAAGGCTGAAATTCTTCACTTCAGGAGCCTTCCCCAAAGCAGATTTTTCGAGGCATATATGACTTGCATTATTTGGGCAACATTTTATTTGACTTGCTTTGCGTGTGAGGCAAAGCCACCTGCTCAATCAAGTGCCCCGTCCGAGCGTGTGTTTGTGTTCACTGTCTGCAGTGCCCATGGGCTTCCGATACCAGGGAATGTCGCCCATGGCTGGCCAGGACCAATTCCAGAGACCAGCAAGTGGCGAGTGGCGCAGCATGGGTGATTCTGGCACGGGCAACCAGCCACAACCTCAGCTCAGGGTGAGAAGCACGACCTGCCAGCTTTTGCTATAATGAAATGCTCAACTTCCTCATGCTGCAAAAAAGAAATGACCAGATACAATTCCTTTCTTACTAATTACAGTGGAACCCCGCTGTTACGTTCCTCACTGCTGCGTTTTCCCGGCTGTTACGTTGTTTTTCATCGGTCCCGGCACAGCTCCCATAGGGTCCCATGTATTGCAAACCCCGCTGTTACGTCGCAACTGTGGGCGTGTCCCTGCATGATGCGTCGCAACCTGGCACGCCGTACCGGCCCGGGCATCGCTATTTTGATTTTACTTTGGACAGTCTTGGTCGCGCTTGCAGGAATCGCCGCCCGCTGATGGCTGCCGAGATAGCGCAGCGCTATCTCGGCAGCCGAGCGACACTCCCCACCCCCCCTCCCGCCTGTGCTTCTTTTCATGCTCGTTAAAGACGGGCAGGGCGTTTCCTCTCCGCTTCGACGGCAGGCGATCCGATAGGGGTGATGTTATCGCCTCCGAGCGACGGAGATGGGCCGGGCGCGTTTGATCTCTGTTTCAGCCGTTTTCGTCGCCCCCACTCGAGTGCTTTTATTCTAGCGACCGTACTTTGGGCTCTGGGAGCTTCCGGAGAAAAGAATCGAAAAAAGGAACATCGCACTCGCAGCCCCTTTTGCGTATGACTGTGCTCGCCCGCGCAGCGAGGGGCGCGGCCGCGCGGCTGTCCAAAGTCTGTCCGTGCGCTCGCCGGCGAGCTGGTTCGGGCCGGGCGGTGAGCGCAAAATATACGAGGAATTTTTTTTTTGTATTGCTGGCTAAATGTCAGGGGTGCGCAAATTATGCGAGGGCGCAAATTATGCGGGTAAATACGGTAAACAAGCACTGAAGACGGAAAGTGAAAGCACTATCGAGCGATTACGAACCCGACGCGACCAGCCGACCAGCCGTACTCGCAATCACAAACCACGCGCGGGGTGCTGGAACAGGATGCGGTGATCGCAGTGACGGGGCAACTTGCCTCCAAAATTGGCGCGTCACGCTGGAACTAAACAATGATCACAGTTTTGATTGCGATCTCTGAGGCCATACTTTCTCTCATTGGGGCGCCGAAGGCTATAATGGCAGCCCATTCACTGGGCTCGACAGCCGCGAACGGAGTCCGAATTAGCGAATTTAGAGCTAGAAACCGTCCGAAATATCGGCCGGTTTTAACACAATAAGCCTATGTTGGCACTAGCGGTACCGCGCGGCTGTCCGGATTATCGGTCGGCGACCTAGATGGCTCACCTTGCCGAAATAAATTGTTTGAAATCAAAGCTGCCCTGTTCTCATTCATTTTGGGAGCTTTCCTCACTCTTGCGTTTTCCCGGCTGTTACGTTTCTTCCCCCCTGTCCGCTGAAAAACGTATGAACGGGGTTCTACTGTAGTGTGCTGGCTGGAAATGCAAGCTCAATGTTATTTGCTCCATGTCATAGACTCGGTGAATTGTTCATCAAGTCTGGGAAAAAAGCGACAGAGGAAGAGAGAGGAAGGCGCCTTCTTTGACTTCCCCTCTATTCCTCTGTCGCTTTTTTTCCCAAGTTCTGCGCTGCAATTATGTCACTTAACAAGTACCAACTAGCCCAATGAAATGTTATCGTGTGGAACAGCTTTTTTCAAGGTGGGAATTGTGGAAACAGAAGTCAAGACAGAAGCAGCGATGTCTCTTTTCTCCCTACTCAGGATCACTTGCAAGATACAAGCCTCGTCAGTGACATCCACTTTCTGAACAACAGTGATCCCCGAATTTATTATGACCACTTCTTCGGCCCTACCTGTTTCTTACCTGACGCACAGCTATAACAGAAACGTCAAATTGGCCAGGCCCTGGCGCATGGCACGAGCAACGTGAAATACAGAACCGCGGCACAGCATGATGCACGAAGCTGGTTCACACGCATGCACTCCGTCTTTGTTGGCCTCGTAACTGCGGGTGCTACTCTGTGTCTGTGGCCGCAAAAACCGCCCAGCTGACCACTCGCTTCAGCAGAGCCAATTGGCTCGTCCGTCTACCTCCGTGGCAGCAGTGAAACATTGTGTTATGGAAATCATGGACAGACATGATGTTCTATGGACACCACATTGTAAAATGGCAAGTTATTATCCATAATTCATTATCGTTACACACATTTCATTTTATAGGATACACGCAAACTGTACGATCCCACAGCCATTGTCTAGCAAGGAGCCCGTTTACGAGAATACACAGGAGAAAGCGCTACATGAAAATGCATAGCAAGCCTTTGGAATGAGTCTTCATTTGAAACAAAGGGAAAGAATAAAACAAAATACATCACTTCACATTACATACAAGAATGAATAACAAGCAATTTTACAATTGATATGGACGTTTTCACAAAAGGAAAAAAAAAAATCTACTGTCTTTATTTGCATAATGGATGCACTCACATAATAAATGCACCCTTAAATTTAGGTGTCAAATTCCAGATTTCTTTTTTCTCCCATGTAATAAATGCAGCCCCCCCCCCCCACTTTCCCCGACCCTCCTGCACCCCTGCAGTCTGGCGAACGGCCGCACTGTGGCTTTTCTGCTTCACTCAATCCGCGGTGTTCGCGAGCCGTTCAGCATGGCGATTCATAACTCCCGCACGCAGATAAAACTGCCGCACATGCCTTGCTATCACAGTTCCCTCACGCCGCGCCTGCTGCGCAGGCTAGCGCATCTAAGGCTAAGCATGGTCGGGGTGTGGTCTGCGTGGCCATCAATATTGCCACAGTGCAATCTGAGACGTCGCACTGAACGACGACTAAGGCTCAGCAGATATGTGAGAGAGAAATGCAATGACGAGCCGTTTAGCACGCGGCTATGGAAAACATCTGTTCTCCCGTTATGGCCACCCGCGAACACTACTGAACGTTTGTGCACTGGCCGTCTCTGGGATTGCATCGGCCACGGGGCGACGTTGGTTGGCTGCAAGCCGGTGCGGCGAGGATCATTGGCTTATGCATCATGTGCATCGTGGCATTGTTACTGGTGGGACCCGCAGCAACATAGGAACTACAGAAACTATGGACGATGAAGACCACCGCGTGCCACTCGTCCTTCTTTTCAGTGTTGACCGTTCGATGGTGTTACCATCTTGTCGGTCACGTCACGAACAGTAAAGACGTCGTAAAGCAGGCACGTAGCCAGGATTTTTTTTCGGGGTGGGCCCAAAAGCAACATCATCATGATCATCATCATCATTTATTCACCTTTAAAGGCCCTTTTCAGGGTATTACATAACAAAAAGGGGCGACAACAGCATCAATATCAGCATGGTCATTATTATGCAATGCTTAAAAAAACTTGCCCGGGAATATAGAAGGCGCTTAATTATTAGACGAGAAAGAGAACAGAGTGCAATGCAGCCCAAGAGGAGAGTTAATCCGAGATGGAAAGGGAGTTTTTTGACACTACAGTAAAGCTAGTGCGTGTGCACGAGAAATAGTACTGTCTAACCAAGTAATCTGGATGAAGAAGGGCCATAAAAACTTAGTGACGGAAAAAGGAGCGACAAAAAAAAAGCAAAGCAAAGGAATCTCGCGCCCACCTACGGATTTGCAGAAAATAAAAAGATTATTTGTCGGATGCTTTCTTTACTCAATTTCTCACATTTTGTCTCAATTACAGGCACGCGAGAAGAACGTGAGCCACTTTATGAGAGCAATTCTTAAAAGAAAAAAACAGACATATTCGCGAAAACAATTTTTTAACCACAAAAAAAAAAAAAAACACGGATGCTTTCGTGACACAAAAGATGCAGAACGCTAACATTCGTTTTAGGAAGCAATATCAAACAACGACATTGCGAGTGGTTTTACAATATAGTAAAAGCCAATGCAAAAGAGAAAAAAACGACCATGCAGCTTGGCCGAAAAAGTGGTTCACCCTGCCAATTTCATGCGTCGCGGTTTCTCTATAAACACGGTGAAAATTTCGTCGACACTGACTTGCATCCGGTGAATTGGCATAAGAGCCAGGCCATTAAGCCGCTCTGCAGCTGTTCGGCTCCTCAAATATATTTTTACTCTTTCAGTGTCAAGAAACTGCGTTCTGCAGCAGCTGTGCTCGCTGTGATTGTCGCCAATATCTTGAGTGTGTGAAAGTTCGGCAAGAGGGCTTTGTTGCATTCAGGTAAAGCGCCTGTCATAGAGCGGGGAAGTTCCTCCTCTTGCATGGCTTGCCATTTAGTTTTCCAGATTTCCCATTCACCTTTTAGCGTAACGATATGCGCTATTGTCATATCTCTGAAGTAAAAAATGAAAGGCCTTGGAGGCGTGCTTTGGCAACACAAATTGCAAACATTGCAGTGTTTTCCGATGGCTTGCAAAGCGCCGTTTCAGGGAAGCTTTCAGGTCATCTATCTGTGGAATGAACGTGGCTCACAGTACCCTTCCGCAGAATTACAAGCGACCCTAGTTACCTTGTTTGTCTATACCCTTTTTACTCCTTCCGCCACGCGGGCGCCTGTCCGCACGACACAGGCGGCGGAAAAAGGGTGGTCGTGTTCGCGGGGTTGCCAGGGGGATTGAACGGGTTAATGGGTCGTCGAAGCCATCGCTTTCCATAGAAAAGTCCCCTTTTCCAAGCTTTCCATGGGGGACCCAGTGAGCGGCAGCGCGAAAGCGCGCGTGGTGTCTGATATGCGGCGGGCTTCGGCCTCGTCAAGCGTGTCCCACGCGCTGCTCCCGCGGTCCCCACAGCAATCGTCTGCAGCCTCATCCGCATGATGCGTTGGGGGCTGGTTGTCGGACGAAGCTTTTTCCACGACATTCGAGTGTGTTCCGTATCGTCCTCGGGCGATTCAGGTACGAAGGTGCCGAAGACGCGGGCGCGACCCGTCGTCTAGCGGCTTTGCCGTCTCGGCTCCGTGGCTAGTTGCGGCCGGAATCCTTGATAATGCCTCGGGCTTGGGCAACCCGTACGGCGTAACCGAGCCGATGCAACTACGTGTACGCGAGAACGAACGTGCTTCTTGCCGCGTGGCGATTCCGTACCCTGCGGGGTGGACGCTGCTGCGAGCTCGAACGCAGTCTTCTCGTAACTCAAAGCGCCAACCTTTGCGTGAACGAGCGTGCTGGGGCGCCTGAAGGTGGCCTCGGCAGCGCCGAAAATGAGTGTCCGTGTGGGGCGAGCGGACACGCGTGCTGGGGCTCCCGAGGGTGGCCTCGGCGACGCAGGAGATGCTGCATCCGGTGGAGGGAACGGTAGCTAGTCCACCGGTGCGGCGTGCCGGGGCTTTCGAGTGCGGCCCCGGCGATGCAGAAGTGAGGCGTCCGGAGTGGTGACCGGACAGGCGTGGCGGGGCTCCCGAGGGAGGCCTCGGCGACGCAGAATGGCCGCGTCCGGCGGCACTGAGCTAACCGCCGGAGCGGCGCGCCGGGGCTTTGCCGTGTCGGCTGCGTAGCTAGTTGCGGCCGGTATACCCTATTGATGACTCTTTACTATCCAAGCTTTCCGTTAGCTTCCGCCGTCCGGTCATGGAAAAACTCTGCATGCGTCTGCAGCAATACAAAGCCGTACACGTGCGTGTTCCCACGCGCCGCAGCTATCAGATAAAGCACCTGAATGCTCCCTAAGTTGCCGCCACTACGCGATTGTATAAATGACGCCCGTAATATGTGGCCTGCTAGCTCTGCAGCAACAAAGACACCGCTCCTCTCGTTAAGAAGGACATTTCCTCGGGGAATCCACCGGTGGAGTCAACGCTATCCTTTTCTGTATGTCCTGTCATTCTTTGCACTGTTCCTTGAAGCTATCCAACTACCGAGCGCCCTGACCGTAGATGGGAATCCTCGTTTCGCGCAATATAGCCATGGTCGCTTTTACCCAGAAAACCCGACACCACCAACCAACCATCTTCCTAAACATAACTGATGCGACGAAGAAAATTCGCACGAAGTACGGGCAGATAACGTCGTTTTCACTGGTTTCGAAGCCGTATGACAACATTTTGTTCGCTCTGGTAATTTCATTTCGAACAAGCTGGTCTAACATATATGAAAATGTC
The DNA here is from genome assembly GCA_013339685.2 of Hyalomma asiaticum. NCBI lineage: Eukaryota > Metazoa > Arthropoda > Arachnida > Ixodida > Ixodidae > Hyalomma > Hyalomma asiaticum. Next base: position 118,774,146 of record CM023484.1, read on the forward strand.
CTGCGTTGCGAAGTTTACTGTCTTTTTCCGCAATAACAAAGCTGGAACTGTTCCCGATAATTAGTTTCAGTTGGTATGACCATTGTTTCAGGAAGACTGATGCTGTGCTCTCTGTCTTGGGAATGTTCGGCTGTCGGGTTGCGATCTCTTGCAAAATTGCAGAGGTCATTCCTGTGCTGTCGAAATGTTTCTTTGAGGTTTTTCGTTTCGCCGATGTAGCTCGCATCGCATTTTTGTATACAGTGCCTTGGGCTCTCTCCTTGCGTGAACGGCCTTTGGCAATATGTAGAGAACATCTGTTCGTAGGCTTGTCAGTCACACGGATGCCTTCTTTTCAGAGAATACGGGCGATGGTTTCGCTAACGCCTCAGACATATGGGAGAGGGTGGTGTTTATGTTGTGGTGTTGATTCAGGAGCCGGACGCTGAATTCTCGACAAGCGTAGCCGTGCTTTTGGAACTGAAGTGCTTTCGGAATAAAGGTTCTTGGGTAGCTGTTTTTAGTGAGTTCCTTGACTATCGTTTGTTTTTCATTTGTTTAAATGCGCACGTCGCTACTTCTACTTGCGCCTCTATACCCCTGCAATAATTGTTGACCTGACAAATTTCGGGGGGGGCGCGGGCCCCCCTGGGCCCCCCTTTGCCTACGTGCCTGTCGTAAAGATATATTTCCCTCAGAAAACATTACTAAGGAGAGAGTCCCTCTCCCCCTACATAGATGCAGGCATTCAGTTGAGTGCTTCAACGCGCAGGGAAAATTTTAATTGCCGAGCAGTATGTCAGTTAACGTTATACAATGAAGATGAATACAGATTTAATGATGCAGATAAGCACAAAGGGTGTAAGTGCGAATAAGGAAGGCAAGGCGTCATGGACAGCCAAATGCATCTTACACATCAGTAAAATTCTGTATCACGACATAGTGATAGTGCATTACGGAAATGCCATCACGAATATGCAAGATGAGCAAGGAAATTAAAAATATGCGTATGTGCCACACTGATAATCTGATGTGCCAGTGCGTCGATTACAAACATAGAATGCTCAGTACTCAGCGATAATTAGGGTATGAAATACAAAGAAAAAATATCTAGCATGCACCAAGCATTGCTGAGCATTTGGCCATTTTATGATAAATTCCATGCTGACTTTGTCCAGAGACAACTTTCCCGTTCTTTCTCCGTGGTCATGCAGAAGGAGGAGACAGCTGAGACGGGTTTGTGTGATGTGACCGTGAAGACATGTTTTCACTCGCCGGAATGCACTAAAAGAGTGCTCTCCTGATGCTGCTGATGCTGGTACTGTCAACAAAAGCTGCACAAATTTGACAACCTGGTCCAAAAGATTCAGAACGGTTTGAAACTCGGCCCTCAGTGCTTCAGTGACATCTTCAGCAGCGGTCGCACCTGCCCCAGAAACAACTGTTGGGAGAAGTACAAGCTGTGCCCCAAGGCTGTCTAAATAAAAATCAGTGATGTGGACTCGGAGTGCTTCTTTAAGTACCTATTCTCTTAATTTCTGTCCACATGCACTGCTGACGATCGCACATTCGAGCTTTACCAGAGCCTCCATGCCAGGTTGACAGGACCGATTTTTATTTCTGATGTCACGCAGTCAAGTGTCAAGTGCCGCAAAGAACTGCGTTCGGAGGTTTGTCCTCGCATCCAATACCACTGGAGGGGCAGGCTTTCTTGTCTGCTGAAACCATGTGGGCAGTTTTACGCATTTGGCGACCGTCGGTACGCTCTGTTCAAGGCTCAGCCTCATGGCGGCATCTTGTGTCTCGTCAAAAATTCAATCAAAGCCGTCCTCGGTTCTCAAGTCCACCAAGGTCTGACACAGTGCTTTAGCTGCCTGTTTGGTTCCGATAGCACTACATTTGGGACTCTGAAGAGCCCTGGCAAGTCACTAGCATGGGCCAAGTAGTTCTTTTGACATGTTCAGTCCAAACAGAGTCTCCAACTTTTGCAGCTGTTTTTCATAACCTCTCATAATTGCTCTCCGACCATCTCTAAGTGATCCTAGAGTTTGTAAAAGCTCCTGGATCATAGCCTGAACCCTTTAGTTCTCACTGAATCGTCTGATTGAATTCACTCTCACTGTCCACCTCTTCGGACACAGTGGTAGAAGACTGCTTGCCTTTCGAGGCACTGCGTGTGAATCATCGACGCATGGAGGAAGAACGATGCCTCCATACACAGTCTTCCATTTCGCAGAAGTAAGGGTTGTGTTGTAAATGTCTCTTACAGCACATAGTGCATCTGAAACCATTATGCTACTACGGCCGACCTGCTGGAGAGCCAAATCTAGCGAATGAGTGGTACATAAACTCATTTCGGCTGAACGTCTTTTGAACTCCAGAGAAGCGCCCAGATATATTGGCTGTGCCATCGAAATAGCACTCACGCAAATATCTCAAATCGAGCCCTAGACGCCCAAGCATGCCCTTTGCAGCCAGCCAAGAACAGTTTGTTGGCCTTAGAGTCTGGGAGGTTGTAAATCCCAATAAACTCTTCATGAACTTCCAGTGACACATTTTCCACACCCAATGCAAGCAAAGCGTGAACTGCTCTTCCCCTGCCAAGTCTGTGGTCCCATCAGCGATGATTCGAAAAAAGAATGCCAGGCCTGCTTGGAATTGTAGGACAGTGACAGCGTAAGCTGGAGGAGCGACCTTCTGAGAGGCCATTGTAAGCACTTGGGGATCTCGCCAAGTCATCGGGCGAACAGGTATTTCAAGGAGCCAAGTCAGGCTGTCGGCGGGACTGTGTACGTCGCCTGTCGCATGATGCATGGCATGATACAACGAAACTGCTTCACGATGCAGCGTTTTGTAATAATGATGATGGAAAAGTTGAAGATCGTTTCATAATGATGATGTTGATGCCTCTGTAATGGGTGCAGAGCTACAAGGCATGCACCCCTGTGTTCTTTACAATGATTGCTCGCACTTGTTATGCACTGCACTTTCCACAACGCTTAGTGGCGCATTGCTATTAGGCCACGTAACATTACATTTGTTAATGTGATTCCTCAGCAGGTTTTGTGCCTGCTTAGGTCTTTTAGTGATGATTTTTCAAGCACAGGTGTAGCTCAGTGGCAGAATGCTCGGCTGACACGCAGAGGGACGTGGGTTCGAATACTCGTCGGTCCTGGTTATTTTTTTTCTAAAATATGCGCGATAGTGGTTACGGACACCGGCGGTGGGGACGGACAACTACGGCACCAAAAACAGCCATTGTTGTGATCTCACAACAGCTTACGGTGTAAAACGGACTCCCTCTGTCTTCCAAAACTTTTGTTGTAGTGTGTGAGCCATAGTCCTGATGTTTTAATTTTCATTGTCACTGTTCAGCCACTTGTACCTTCGGCTTAGCCTTGGCTTCTGAGCAGGCACGTCTTCACTGCGCTCACGTAATAAGTCTACCAGGTTGACATCCTGCCGAGTGTGTTCCAGGAGGGCCCTGACCTGATTTTTATTGTAGTGTGTGAGCCGTAAAGCTTATGTTCTCATTGTTAATGTCACTGCTCAGCCACTTGTACGTGTTCGGCTTAGCCATGTCTTCAGAGCAACAAGCTATGCACTACCTGGCGGCAGAGGTAGCGAATAGAACTCACGGTAGCATGAAGAATTTCCGTAGATTCGTGTTGCTGCTTAGTGCAATTACTTGTGAGGAGCTCAACAACACGTGCCCCTTTGCTCAGCTGGTGCTGCACTGCATTGTCATGGCTCTTTTCATGGCCAGTTTGAAATACCATTCTGCAGGAAGCCCAACAAGTCTCCTTTATTTGAATGAAATGCGGCACTCGTGACAGAGCACCACGTCACAATCAGCTTCAGAGTGGAGCCATGAAAACCTTTCGAACCATGATTGCTGGCATGACCGATTACATTTATCCTTTGAAAAAACCTAGCTCTTGGCTGGTACAGACTTGGTTGATGGCGTTTGCGTCTTCCCCATGAGGACAGTGAGCATCCGGTGAACATGATGTAGAAGAAGCCACCACGTGTCCAAGTTCATCCGCAGCACCGACAGTGGGCAGGCTGGGAGAATGCCGACTAGTGTTTCCTGCATTTTGAAGTAAGAAACTGTGTCCTCAAAAAGACTAACTGGTGACGCTGTGCTTGTTAGCAATTACAACTTTTGAAGTCTTAAGTTGGATGGAATGCCGTCTGGTCGGGGAATAACATGAAGAACGCACAGCACCGACCACAGTAAAGGTAAATATATTTGTAAAAGAGTTCTCGGCTCCCGCACGGGACCCTTGTTTACAATGATGCAAGAATTACAATATCGCTTATTTATAAGGTTATCCTATCACTTCATTTAGGCAGCGAGCATATACGGGGGAGATTGCCGTTGTTCTTGTTCAGTGTCTGCGCCGTAGTCTGGATGAACAGAGATTCATGATGAAGTTGTGGAAACAGCCTCTTTTCTATGGTGATGACGGAAGCATCCTCCAAGTTCATTGCATGGCCCGATGACACGTGTTCTGCCAGGGCATTAGACGTCCCTTTCTTATTCCTGATCTCATTGCAATGCTTCCGTAATCTTCTCTAGGAATTTCCGGTTTCACCTATGTTAACTCGGTCGCAATTTGCACAGGGTACTTTGTAGACAACACCAGGAAAATTCTCGCAGCCTAGCTTGTCTTTCACATTCGTGAGGCCGTTTCCAATTTAGCGCTCGTGTGTGTGTTACTCTCCTGTCAAGTCCCCGTCTAATAAGTTCCGCGCTTAAGTCTGACATGTTGCACCAACAAGGCCAGAAATCTACCTTAGTGTTTCCAATTTGTCTTGCAGGTACGTGCGGCACATGAACATTGTAGGAGTGAAGAATTCTGGCAAGGGACTCACTGAATCCAGCAACATGAGGCACCGACACTCTTTTGCTTTTAGAACAGGTGCTTAGTTGAGCCGGTCATGAAGGTTGATGATGTACTGACTTGATGAGGGAAGAAGGGTGTCCGCATGCGGCCAGCTCCCGATGGACAATGTCCACGTTGCTCCATATACCTTCTTCCTTTGAGCACGTCCACTGAGCTCATCGCAAAAGTGTTGAGACGTCTGGATGTTTGTGGGAGGGGATTCTTGCATCATTGGGAACAAGCCTTTCGCGCTAGAGTCAAAACGTCTTTTACGAATATATTTACATTTACTTTGGCCGGTGCTGTGTGTTCTTCAGTTACAACTTATACAGGAATCTAGGGCAGTTTTGTTTGAACATCCAGAAACAGTTCATTAGCTACCACAATCAAAGGGCAGCCTAGCAACAGTAGTACATTTTTCAAATTTCGTATTTTTGCAGATGGTCTGTCGAATGCAAAATTAGAAAGAACTGAGGAAAGGAGTTTCTAAAATACTGCCACCCACAGAGAGGTTTTTGTTGCTGTAGGTCTATTTGCTGTAGATTTTCATGGATATTTTATACCTGATAAATTATTGCGGCTTCTTTTTTTTTCCCCCTCTGAAACAAGGTACTATATGCAGCGTTACCTAAAGTCCCCTTCCTTGACCCCTCACCGCGATGTGCCGTAATTGGAGATGCAAGGGCAAAGACTCATGTTCAATATCAGAAGCTTTGGCTTTGTTGATCTCCCCTTCCTTGACCCCTCACCGCGATGTGCCGTAATTGGAGATGCACGGGCAAAGACTCATGTTCAATATCAGAAGCTTTGGCTTTGTTGATCTTCCCTTCCTTGACCCCTCAACGCCATGTGCCGTAATTGGAGATGCATGGGCAAAGACTCATGTTCAATATCAGAAGCTTTGGCTTTGTTGATCTCCCCTTCCTTGACCCCTCAACGCCATGTGCCGTAATTGGAGATGCATGGGCAAAGACTCATGTTCAATATCAGAAGCTTTGGCTTTGTTGATCTCCCCTTCCTTGACCCCTCACCGCGATGTGCCGTAATTGGAGATGCACGGGCAAAGACTCATGTTCAATATTAGAAGCTTTGGCTTTGTTGATCTCCCCTTCCTTGACCCCTCATGGCGATGTGCCGTAATTAGAGATGCACGGGCAAAGACTCATGTTCAATATCAGAAGCTTTGGCTTTGTTGATCTCCCCTTCCTTGACCCCTCACGGCGATGTGCCGTAACTAGAGATGCACGGGCAAAGACTCATGTTCAATATCAGAAGCTTTGGCTTTGTTGATCTCCCCTTCCTTGACCCCTCACGGCGATGTGCCGTAACTAGAGATGCACGGCAAAGACTCATGTTCAATATCAGAAGCTTTGGCTTTGTTGATCTCCCCTTCCTTGACCCCTCACGGCGATGTGCCGTAACTAGAGATGCACGGGCAAAGACTCATGTTCAATATCAGAAGCTTTGGCTTTGTTGATCTCCCCTTCCTTGACCCCTCACGGCGATGTGCCGTAACTAGAGATGCACGGGCAAAGACTCATGTTCAATATCAGAAGCTTTGGCTTTGTTGATCTCTCCCTTCCTTGACCCCTCACGGCGCTGTGCCGTAACTAGAGATGCACGGGAAAAGACTCATGTTCAATATCAGAAGCTTTGGCTTTGTTGATCTCCCCTTCCTTGACCCCTCACGGCGATGTGCCGTAATTAGAGATGCACGGGCAAAGACTCATGTTCAATATCAGAAGCTTTGGCTTTGTTGATCTCCCCTTCCTTGACCCCTCACCGCGATGTGCCGTAATTGGACATGCGCGGGCAACGACTCATGTTCAATATCAGGAGCTTTGGCTTTGTTGATCAAGTATTTTTCCATTGTATTTAGGGCTGCTTCGGAACTGCAGAAGAAGACAACCGTAAACATGCACGACTTAAAAATGAATGTTTTCATATTAAGCATCGTGCAAAGAGGACAAAATGAGATTGCATGCTCGTCGTTTTCATTGGAACCACATTGTATATAATCCATTCATGTTTTCTGGCTAACTCTTCACGACGTATACTTGTATGATACCATCCAACAGCTCTGTATAAGAAATGGCATGATCAAGTACAACTCCATGCTAGAATAACATAATAGCTGAAGTTTGTTTCCAACAAAAAAAAAAGTTCCTTATAACTCTGATGGCGTGCTTCAGTCGGTTACTTGCCAAAGACCAGCTCTGCATGGCGTAACTGGTATAATGCAGTAAGCGTGACTCTGGTAGAGAATAATAAAATAAATAACTGTTTTTAAAATGTTGTCGGGCAAAGTGAGCATAACAACTATTGCATCTGTTGTTGTCCTTTCATCATCATCATCACCAGTCTGTGGATGTCCACTGCAGGATTCCGTGCCACCTTTTCTTTTTTTGCCTCCCACTACTGCTAACTCCGTCCCTCGGCATCCATTCAGTTACGTTGTCCAGCTGTTGTCTAGCCTATGCATTACACATCATGCCCATCTCTGCTTTTTTTCTCTTAATTTGAACTAGAATGCACTCTACACAAGTTTGCGTTCCCCTAATTGCAACTTTAATGGCAATGTTGTCCGTACATGACTTAACCATAGAATTCGTCAAAAGTTCTCACAGAAATATTTTGTTGATTCTAGCAATATCATCTTTTTAGTGGATAGAGTTGTCGATAGTCAAAATGAGCTTTCAGCCTCTCTTGAATAATTGGCCCATCTTTAATTGACCTTTGGGACTAATGTTGTCACTGGATGGGGTGCCACGGTGTAGTGTATCTCTCTGCAGAACTCCATCTGGCAGTGATGGGTTATTTCATATGCGAACAAGAAAAGGCACTCTATGCCTGGTGTTTAGAAGTGCGCGCGAAGAACATTCTGGTGGATGGCCCGATGCTGATGGCCAAGGCCAAATGGTTTGCCGCTGCACTCGGTGAAGACAACTTCGCCGACAACACCGGGTGGCTTCACCGATTTAAGCAGTGCTAAATTATCGTTGGCAAAACCATTTCTGGCGAAAGCGAAGCCGTCAGCAGCCAGGACATCCAGCAGTGGATGACGAAGGAGTGGCTGGAAATCTCCGCGAAGTTTTCCCCGCGGAGATCTTCAAGGCCGATGAGACCGGTCTCTTTTGGCAAATGTTGCCAAGCAAGACTCTCGACGTCTGCGGTAGCACGTGTCACGGGGGCAGAATGAGTAAAGTTCGCGTGAGCGTTCCGCTCGCAGCCAACATGGATGGATCTCGGAAGCTCCAGCCCTTTGTGATCGGGAAAGCAAGGGCACTGCGCTGTTTCAAGAACTGTAAGCAGCTCCCCATTCGCTATGCCTCAAACAAGAAGGCGTGGATGCCGCGTCAGCTGTTCACGGAATGGCTGCAAGCGTGGGACGTCGAGCTGGGCAAGTCGGCGCGTCGCGCTTGCCTTCTTGTTGACAACTGCTCGGCCCACCACACCACCTGCGAGCTCAAAAACATTGAGCTGAAGTTTCTGCCAGCCAACACGACGGTGAAGCTGCAACCGCTTGACCAGGGCATCATCGAGTCCTCCAAGGTGGGCTACAGGAGGTGACTCCTTGATAGGCTGCTGGTCAACCTCCGCATGGGCACTGAGCTGAAGGTTGACCTTCTTGGTGCCATACAAATGATGACGGGTGCCTGGCGAGACGTGAAGACGGACACAGTGGTCAACTGCTTCCGCAAGGCAGGCTTCGAGACGACGGAACTTGCGGAAACCGGTGAAGACGGCAATGACGAGCGCATAAACGATGTGTTTCACGAGTTGTCGTCCCTCTTCCCGGCAGCCGTTCCACCCGAAATGTCTGCGGACGATTTCGTGGAAGCGGACTGCAATGTTCAGGCCGTTGCGAGCCTCGCTGACGAGGACATAGTAGTTGCAGTCGCAGGGACCCAGGATGCCCAGGCCGACAGCTCAGGTGACGAGGAGGATCGTCCGGACGAGGCGGTGGCTACACGTGCATACTCCGCCGCTGAAGTGGCGGCGTCATTCGGCGTCATTCGCCGTTGTTGCGGCGACATGGAGGGAACCGGGCTGTCGCACCTGGACAGCCTTGATAAGATTGAGACTAGCGTCTTCAACTTCATTTCGAAAACGAAGAAACACGCCGAGATAGGCGATTTTTTTTCACGCAAATAAAACATTCTGTTGCGGCATGTGTGCGGAATTAGTTGTCATTCTTGACTGCGTCGATTGTAGGTGATCGTCCACCACTGGTAAGGTCTCGGGGCCTGTATTTTTTTATATCGAATTTTTCATATATCGAACTAATTCGCAATCCCCTTCGAGTTCGATATATCCTTGTTCGACTGTATGTTGTTCGACTGTATGTACGTACGTATGTATGTATGTATGTAATGAGAACTTGTCCACTATGGGCCAAACGTATTTGGAGTAAAATAGCAGACACGACTTCGCAGTTTTCATTTACTGCCAACAGTTTCAACTGCGGGTTCGGTCTTTTTCAAGGCATAGAGAGAAGTGATGTGCTAGCTCAGAAGCTGATCGGAAGAAGAAAAGGGAGAGAGTGGTACTAGAGGTTCACAATTCATTCTGCAGGTGAGTGTTGTGGGTGCAGGTTGTGAGGGAGGGAGAACGAAGTGGGCAGCTAGCAACTCCAAGTGGAGGCAAGCAGTGCACAATGGGGGGCAAAACTTGAGTTTTGGAGATATTGCAGTGTTCATTGAGGGCACGGACAAAAGGAGGCTGTGCTTCGTTGGGAGTTGTCTCTGTGGCGACCCCTCTAAGCAATCGAGATTTTTTTTCCTTTCTTTCTTTAGTTCACGTTGGGAACCATCGAAATTCCTTGTTCCCACGACGCGTATGTGACAGAGACAGCCCACACATGCACTGCAATTATGTTTGTTGTATACCCGGAAAAATAATATAGCTGAAAAAAGAAGGGAAGAAAAGAGAAAAAATATGTTCCTTCTATTCGTAAAAAAGTGGAAGGGGTTCCAGGTTCAATAAGGCCGTTAGGCGGAGAAGAGAGTTCCATATATAAGTACATACACATGGACACACATACATGCAGCCACGCACATATATATGTGCACATACATGTGCATGTGTGAGTGTAAAACATGCATAGAGATCCGTATGGTTCGCTTCCCCAAAAATCAGTTATGGCGCCAATTTTATCGTGTTTTGTGATGCTTCATTTCTTTATTCTTACTTGCTTATTTTTATTTCTGACCTGTCCCTATGCTCGAAGAAACGATAGGGGAAGATGTTCTCATTAATGCCGTGTGTTATGGTTTTAAATTTATGAATAAAATACGACTCCCGCTCTTCATGTTCTCGAGCACTGTGGAAGCGAGATTGAAGAAGGGTGACATGGATTTTGTCAAATGAATGCTCCGTCAGCGTGGGGGCGTGTGCGCGATGGTTATTTAAACACAGTCTAAAAGCATTTCCAGTCTGGCCAATATACTGTTGGTTGCAGACATTGCAGTGGAGCAAATACACCACATTCTGACTGTCACAGTTAAGAGGTTCAGTAATTCTAAACATGAAGTCCGAGTAGGTGGCTTCCGCTGCGCAAGTCGTAGTAATGTGTTTACAGACCTGGCAGTGTTGTTTTCCACATGGTCTGCAGCCCGCTTCCTTCTTTTCAGACCCATGTCGTCTTAGCCCTAACATATCTTTTAGGTTCCTTCCGCAGCGGTAAACCACTCTGGGTGGCTCTGAAAATTGATGATAGGCGCATACTCTGCTGAATAATGTTGAAATGTCAGGATAGGATGTTGTTGACGTGCGGCAGCGTGGATGAATAAGCAAGGACAAGGTTGGTATTGTTTTTTGAATGATGTGGTTTTGGGTCCGTCAAGGCATCGCCCCGATCTAATGTTTATGCTCGATTTATGGCATCGTTGGTGATACTCTCTGGACAGTCTTTCGCCATGAGAGCCATTTTAAGGTCCTTAGCATGACCTTCAAAATCGGCTGTGTCCGTGCAAATGCGGCGGTAATGGTGGGCCTGCGAGTAAGGGATGGCTGTCTTGCAGTGACGTGGATGGCTACTTTTAAAATGCAGGTATTGATAGTGATCTGTAGGCTTTTTGTATAAGTTTGTGTGGATGCGATTCTCCTTAATTTCAACAGCGACATTGCGAAAGTTTATGGTTGACTTAGAGTAACAGTGTGTGAATTGATTGATGGTTGTGCTGAATTAAAATCATACATGAACATGAGGAGACTTTCTTCTCTGTGGTTCCAAATAAAGAATATATCAGCTAGGAATCTTTTGCACATGAGTGGTTTCAGAGATCTAGCTGTGAAAAAGGGTTCTTGAATGGATGCCATAAATATGTTCGCATAGCTCGGGGCCATCCTTGGGCCCATTGCTGTTCCGTTTATTTGGAGGAAGTGTTTGTTATCAAATTCAAAGTTATTTTTACTTAGTACTAACCACAGTAGCGTCGCCGTGTCCTCGTGTAAGAGTAAAGGTGTGTTCGCTTTTTTGAAAGTGCTGATCGAGATATATACAGTGCAAATAAATAAATAATTGATTCGATTGACTGAATCAATGTTTATGCAATGTGTGCCAGATATCCTGGGTACTCCTTGAACACAAGGTGGTTGATTATTGTTGTCATATTAACAACCTCACACAACCTAACGGAATATAAGTATGCTATGGATATTTCAGAGGTAGCCGCTGATGGTGAGTGAATTTTTCTTATGTGCAAGCATGATTTCTTGACAGCATTCTGAGAGCACATGTTGCAGAACTTTGCTTGATGAACTTGGATCACATTGAATGAAACATGCTCAGTTAACATGGCAACATAAAAATCCAAGTTCTTGGATTTTTACATTACTGTACAAAAATGAAAATACGATAAACACATTTCTAAAATGTAATGCAAGCTGCTGTTTGTGCTAGCTTGGTCTTATAAAATCTTATTTAATGCGATTCAGCATTCAAGGCAGCTTTGTAGCACACAAGCGACTAGTAAAGAAAATTCTGCTGAAGCAACACATTTTCACATGCCCAGCGGTAACCTTTGTTCTGTCATGGTTCCTTGACTTTGTGCAGCAACAGTTCCAGCAGCAGCAGCAGCAGCAGCAAGATGGCAGTGCTGGGGTTCCTGATGCTGGCAACTTTTTCCAGCCACAGCCACAGCAGCAGCAGTTCTGGCGAGGTGGAGGTAGCCCACACAAGCGTGGTGGCAGTAGCAGCCACTGGTACCAAGGGGACGGGGGACCCCCGGGGCAACAGCCGGAAGGACTTAAGCGGCCTTGGGGCGCCGAAGAGGGGGGATCGGAAGGCCAACCACCTAGCAAGAGGGGCGGAGGATGGGCCAGCAGGGGCGGCGGTGGCTTTGGGCGTGGCTTTAGCAGGGGGGGCTTCCGCGGCCGAGGTGGCTTCCGTGGTGCCAGGGGCGGCCCTAGGGGAGGGGCCAGGGGCCACTGAACTCCCGCCCGATCCCTGTGTGCCTACTCATGTCTTCAATGTCATGGATGGCGCTGAAACGAGAACACCTAAAGGCAAACATCATCTCTCGTAGCTGGGAAATGGAAGGGGGGATGAGTGTTGTTACGATCATCTGCAGGGCCTTAGGTGCTCTCGGGACAACCAGTCCACTAGTGTTCCATCACATTGGCTCATATCTTCACCATTGCCATCTTCGTATGAACTGAGCTTTTGGAGTGTGCAAGGACTGTTGCGTGCACTGCAGCTTACGCAAAGTGGAAAGGCATTGCGTGGCCCTGTGGCGCATCGTTGTGCTCTCAGCTGTGGCAAAGAAGACTTCAGCCTGTGGCACACTCCTGGGATCTTCTTATTCATCATCCTGTGCACATGTTTTTGAGAAAAAGCTCGGTTATTTTAGAATGCAAAAAAAGAGTTGCCATGCCAAAGTGAAACATAGGGACTGGAAGACCAGTGTACAGAGCTCGTGTTGTGCAGCGAAGTCCATTTCTAGCTCAAGTGGCAAAAATGTTGTAATGAAGCATTGAATTTTGTAAAAGAAGTTCTGGTTTGGTCTTAAACAACTGACATCTTTTTGCACACCTACCTCCCGTACTGTGTGATCCACTTTCTGTAATGGTTACCATGTTTGAAAGCACATGACATGGAAAGCCTGTACAATGACACCGGCAGAGTTGGCCGATTTCTGTGATCTGCGAGCAAAGGATTTGCATGTTCACTAGGCAGGTTTTGTAAAAGTTCTGACAAGAAGCACTCGCGAAATAATTGCTGCGTGATCTGTCTTGCTGGTCCACGTGTATTTTTCTTGACTCTACGCGCTATGGGTAGGGGTACTTATTCTGTTTATTGTCGTTTGCATTCCTTGGCAAGGTTTATGCTGACAGCTTGCTCATGAATGCTCCTTGGTTGTATAGTCCAATCCTAAATAAAAAGAAAACTTTTATGTTGCTTGCCGTCTTCCCTAGTTTGTAATGTTGGCTCACATATTCCGCCTCACACTGCATTGCAGCTCATTTGTAACACGTGACATGATGACGCTTCCGTCTGGGACATTACATGTTTCTGTCTTCCTAATGTGGCATTCTCGGCTAATGAAGTTGTTCCTTTGTGAAGATATGTTGATGGACAGGATTTGTTTGAGCAGTGCTCACATTCTCAGTTAGTGCTGCCTTGCACCAGCAATAAGAACAAATAGCGCATTTTTTCACGGGTGGAATGCATCACATTAGCATATATGCATTGAGAGTACAGCTTCTACACCACCATTGCCATAAAGTTTCATGAAACCAAGAACTGAGTGGGTTTGAGCAGAGAAAGTCTGATTGCACACCTGCCAGTGATGTCAGCCTGAGCCAAAGCTGCATAAATGGAGTGTGAACTGCAGCTGTTGCATTTTCCTTTCTGCACATGATAAGTGCAAGTTATTAGCAATGCCGCTGAGTGCCATGTGTTGGGAAGGTGTACAGATGTTGTCTACGGTGTGTGTGTCTGTTTCTCTGGCAGTCTTCATTTCGTTGGCCTGGATTATCATCAAGGAAGTGTTGTGCACCTTAAATTCATGTGATGTAGCTTTCTTCCTGTTTTTGAGGTGAAAAAAAATCACATTTTTTTTCTTCATTCACTGTGTGTCCTGTCTAAACTGTCCAAGCCACTCAGTGCACATTTCTAAACATGCCTTTGTTGATGGTGTGCATGAAATCATTCTTGAAACAGCAGTTTGCTTAGTTTCTCTTAAAGGTGCTTACCGTATTTACTCGCGTAATTTGCGCACTCTTTTTCGCGATTTTAGAGCTCCGAAAAAGGGGTGCGCAAATTACATGGATATTTCAAGTACACGTTTGAAATAATGCATAATACTGTTACATGGCGATCAAGGAGGTTGACCTGCAGTGGGGTGTGCGCTTACAGGGGTGTGAAAGGCACCTGTGAAGGAAGACGATGATGTACCTTTGATGAGCGTGGTGTGATTCCCGGCGTCATCAGTGTAAAAGACAAGCGCTATAAATAATTTCACTGTTTGTTCTGTTCCGTTCCATTTTTGGTGGAGGTGCGGGGTACCCTTCAGTCTTCTACGACGGAGCTCCGCAGTGGACGCCACCTCGAGTCTACAAGCATGGCTCCGGGCAATGACACGCCTCCGTCCACTTCAGCTACATCGCCACCAACGATCACAACTCAGTACGTCGCTCTGTCACAACCCCGTGATCCCGGCATCTTTGCCGGAACAAACAACGTTGACGTGGACCAGTGGCTTGGGATGTATGTGTGCGTCAGCAAGACCTACGGCTGGAGTCCAACCGTCATGCTGGCGAACGCAATATTCTACCTAGACAAGACTCCTCGCGTCTGGTTTGAGACTCACGAGCAAGATGTTACCAGCTGGGATACCTTTAAAGAACAGCTCCGCGACCTTTTCGGGAACCCGTCTAGGCGGCAACTCGCTGCCAGGAAACAACTGGCGGTACGTACCCAGACGTCAACAGAGCCATACTTGTCCTATATCCAGGACGTACTGGCCTTGTGCCGAAAAGCCGATGAGAGAATGCCCAAGACTGAAAAAGTCTCTCACATACTGAAGGGCATTGCAGATGATGCATTTAATCTGCTCGTCTTTAATGACATAACGACCGTTGATGCTATGATTAAGGAGTGTCGCCGCTTAAAGCAAGCGAAAAGCCAGCACATATCACACCAGTTCGAGAGCCTACCGAACACGGCTCCAACGTCTTTCTGTGAGACAGCTCCTTATGAGCAGTCCACATCTGAACATGTAACACGAATCGCCCGGTGCGAACTCGAGGCCACATGCGCTGCTGCAAACAAGAACATGTTTTCCGACGCACTGGCCCCAACCGTGTCATTGATCCAGGCCGTTGTTCGCCAAGAATTCACCAACCTTGGCCTGCTTCCTTCTGTCTGCGCCGTAAACAATTCAGACTCCCCGTTCGCTTCGTCGGACGCTCCTCGACGCCGCCAGTACCCTCCTGTTCACTCCAGGAATCCATCTGAGGGGCGAACAGCAGACAATAAGCCCATCTGTTTCCGCTGTGGCCGCGCAGGACGCATCGCTGCTTATTGTCGCAGCCAGTGGCCGTATACGTCGCCTAGCCAGTTCGCCATGTACTCGAGTCCTTTCCTTAGACCTGCTCGCCATTACCCGACCCGCAACGAATTCTCTGCTTTCAACGCCTCTGCGTTACAGCTAGTAGAACCTACCTGCCACTTCTCAACTTTGGCTTCACCAATCAAGTGCTCCCACAAGGCATGTCCGTAGCTCTCCTTCACCCACTCCAAGATTTTCAGGCAGAAGCTTTCACTCTCGATGCTGTCGTACCCAAACAAGGCGCACCCAGGTTGACCAATTGTGAAAGCCATGATATCCACAGCATGATTGCCACTGATCTTCTACCTGAGCAATCTGAAGCCCTCCACAGCATTTTGTGGTCCTGTCGCGACGTTTTTGACTTAGGTGATCAGCCTTTAGGGCAGACGTCAGTTGTCAGGCATCGCATACACACCGGCGATGCTAGTCCCATTCACCGTCGCCCTTACCGAGTATCCGCGTCTGAGCGAAGTGTCATACAAGACGAAGTAGCCAAAATGCTTGCAAAGGGCATTATTGAGCCATCCTCCAATCCATGGGCATCTGCTGTGGTGCTAGTAAAGAAGAAGGATGTATCGTGGCGCTTCTGCGTAGATTATCGCCATCTCAATACCATCACGAAGAAAGACTCCTACCAACTGCCGCGAATTGATGATGCCCTGGATTGCTTGCATGGTGCCACTTCTCGTCTATCGATCTTCGCTCTGGATATTGGAAAATTGCTGTGGATCCCATGGACCTAGAGAAAACGGCATTCATAACCCCCGACGGGCTTTACCAGTTTAAGGTCATGCCTTTCGGCTTATGTAACGCCCCAGCCACTTTCGAGCGAATGATGGACTCTCTTCTTCAGGGGTTCAAGTGGTCTACATGTTTATGCTATTTGGACAACGTCATCGTCTTTTCAACCACATTTGACAACCATCTTGAACGCCTATCAGCGGTCCTTGAGGTGTTTCGTCTCGCCGGACTTCAACTGAACTCGTCCATGTGCCGTTTCGCCCGCCGCCGCATTACGATCCTTGGGCATGTTGTGGACGCTGCCGCCGTACAGCCCGACCCTGAAAAGATCCGAGCCGTGAGAGACTTCCCTTTGCCGAAATCTGCCAAAGATGTTCGCAGCTTTGTGGGACTCTGTTCCTATTTTCGTAGATTTGTTCAGAACTTCGCCGAGGTTGCTAGACCGCTGACAGATCTTCTAAAACAAGACGTGCCTCTTGAATGGGGTCCTCGGCAAGCTGCCGCTTTCTCTGAACTCACTACCCTACTCACCACGCCCCCAATTTTAGCCCACTACGACCCTTCAGCACCTACCGAAATCCGCACTGATGCCAGTGGTTACGGCGTAGGCGCTGTGCTCGCCCAACGACAGCGTGGGCAGAATTGTGTGATTGCTTATGCAGGCTGCTGTCCACCTCGGAGCGAAATTATTCGATTACGGAGCGCGAATGCCTCGCTCTCGTGTGGGCAGTTGCAAAATTTCGCCCTTATCTGTTTGGCCGGCCGTTTACGGTAGTATCCGACCACCATGCTCTGTGTTGGCTGGCCTCCCTGAAAGATCCTACGGGTCGTCTCGCTCGCTGGGCGCTACGCCTACAGGAGTATACCTACACCGTGGTGTACAAGTCTGGAAAACTTCACCAAGATGCGGATTGCTTGTCTCACTACCCAGTGGCCGACGCTGACTCTACAGCTACAGTATCCATCGACAGCATATTTTCGCTTTCTCAGCTCCACAACATTAGCGATGAACAACGCCGGGACCCATACTTAAGTCCTCACCAAGTGACCCCTCAGTACGCATGTTCACTCTGCAGAATGGAACTTTATATCGACGAAATATGGGACCTACCGGACCCGAGCTCCTTGTCATTCCAGCACACTTGCGCTCCGCAATTCTCCGTGAACCTCATGGCGCCCCCACGGCTGGCCACCTAGGCGTTGCCCGCACCTACGACCGGGTACGCAACCGCTTCTATTGGCCTGGTCTAACGCGCTCTGTGCGGCGTTATGTCAATCAATGCCTGCGAAGTCTGCCAGCGCCGCAAGAAACCATCAAGGCTCCCTGCAGGGTACCTTCAGCCCATCGACGTCCCTGCAGAGCCCTTTTTCCGTGTGGGCCTCGATCTCCTAGGTCCATTTCCAACATCTGCTGCGGGAAACAAATGGATTGCCGTGGCTACCGGCTATGCGACGCGGTACGCAATCACGCTAGCACTCCGAACCAGCTGTGCCACAGACGTCGCTGACTTTCTACTACATGACGTTATTTTGGTCCACGGTGCTCCACGCCAATTGCTGACCGACCGCGGCGGTACCTTCCTTTCTCAAGTAATTGACGATATCCTGCGCTCCTGCTCTACTCAGCACAAGCTCACGACTTCATACCACCCGCAGACGAACGGCCTCACGGAGCGCCTGAACAGGACCCTGACCGACATGCTTTCTAAGTACGTGTCGGATGACATCTATGGAAGCGCACACACAAAAAAACACGGACTCAGGAGACACGGACGAGCGCAAGTCTTGATTAGGACGTTGCCCTACCATACGTCACATTTCCATACAATTCGTCTCGCCACGACACTGCTGGATACTCCCCGTTCTACCTCCTGTTCGGCCGTGAACCAACTTTGCCGTTGGTCACGTCCCTTCCGCCAGTTCCACCCTCGAATACTGCTTACGCTCGCGACGCGATTGCCCGCGCTGACCATGCCCGGCAGCTTGCCCGTCGCAGACTAACGACGCCCCAAGAGACCCAGAAGCGACATTACGACCAGCGGCATCGTGACGAACGTTTTCCTGCGAACTCGCTCGTTCTTCTTTGGTCCCCAACACGACGTCCCGGACTTTCCGAGAAGCTGCTATCTAAATACTCAGGCCCCTACCGTGTCCTTCGACAAGTGACAGAGGTCACTTATGAAATTCCACCCGACAATCCCGCTACCGCTTCGGGTCTGCTACAACGTGATGTAGTCCATGTCATGACCACCCGCCTTCCACAGGGTCTCCATAGACGCGCCGGGTCGGCGCTTCTGCCGCGGGAGGGTTATGTTACGTGGCGATTAAGGAGGCTGACCTGCAGTGGGGTGTACGCTTACAGGGGTGTGAAAGACACCCACGAAGGAAGACGATGATGTACCTTTGATGAGCGTGGTGTCATTCCCGGCTTCATCAGTGTAAAAGACAAGCGCTGTAAATAATTTCACCTTTCTGTTCCGTTCCAATGCAATGTAACTAGCGCGGTAACTTCAGGATACGATCTCACGTAACACTGCAAAACGCTGGTGTAATACGGCTGCTCCAGGGACACGTTTCGCAGTCCCTTCGCGTTGAGAGCGCAGCGCGTAGAAGTGTTTACGAGCCTCCCGCTGATGGCTGCCGAGATATCTCGGCAGCCATGCGATCGCTCAGCAGCCGAGCGACACCCCCACCCCCCCCTTCGCCTCGCGTCTTTTGATGCTCGTTAAAGACGGGCGGGGCCTTTCCTCCCCGCATCGACGGCAGGTGTCCCGATCGGGGTGATGTTATCACATCCGCCCTTCGAGCGACGGAGATAGGCCGGGCTCGTTTCATCTCTGCTTCAGCCGTTTTCGTTGCCCCTGCATGCTTTTATTCTAGCGACCGTACTTTGGGCTTCGGGGGCTTCCGGAGAAAAGAATCGGAAAAAGGGACATCGCACTCGCAGCTCCTTTTGCGTATGACAACGCTCGCCTGCGCAGCGAGGGGCGCTGCTGTGTGGCTGTCGGTCCGTGCGTGCGCGCCGGCGAGCTGGGAACGGGGAGCGCAAAATATGCGAGGAATTTTTTTTTTGCAAAGCTGGCTAAATTTAGGGGTGTGCAAATTATGCGAGGGCGCAAATTATGCGGGTAAATACGGTAATTCCATCGGTGGCGAGATAGTGGTTGGTAAGGGGTTACGTATTCATCGAGGTATTTCTGATGGCCAAGCCAAGGTGAAGGACAGCACCTTTACAAAAAAATATGCTTCTTTGGTTTTAGGTTAAAATTAGCCCAAGGCCTCGAAGCCTCTTCTAGGGAGGTCACTGTTTGGAAAGACCAGAGATAGCATTCCTGACCACTCCTTCCACGTCTACAGTCACGGCGTCTTGTTGCTATACTCTTGAAAGCTGTGCATATATGCACTTTGAAGTGTTCCAGAGAAACTAGTGTAGTCGAACGCAGATATATCGAACCCACATATATCGAATTTCTGGCTATATCGAACTCATAAATTATCCCTCGAAAATTCTGTGTAAAAGCATATAAATTCGTTTGTTTATTTATATCTAACGGTATTTTTACCCGCCATCGGATATATCGAACGCCGCGCGGGCTGGAAGGTGCCCTTCGGCACTCGCACCCCGCGATCTCCGCGGCGCCGCGCTTCCGCCGACACCCGAAACACTTGAAAAACGTGCGAGAGAGGGGGCTCGGACTGTATTCATGCTGGGCACATACTCCGACTTGCGGAACAGCTTTTCTCTCTCTCTCTCTCTCTCCCCAGAAAAACGTGCGAGAGAGGGGGCTCGGACTGTATTCATGCTGGGCACATACTCCGACTTGCGGAACAGCTTTTCTCTCTCTCTCTCTCCCCAGGTTACCGTAGTAATCGGCTCGGAGAACGGGAAGGTGCCAACGGCCTCCCCTTTCGCCTTTTTTTTTTTTTACTTTTTCGTGAGTTTTGATAAGCCAACCACAGCCCGCACCTTTCGTATTCGCTCAGCCAACCACTGCTCGTCTTTCGTACATCGCTGTTGCCCTCAGATGTGGCAATCTCAAGCGCTTTGTTGGCGGAGTCCACGGAGTTCACTTCAGTGAGGCTTGGCATCGTCGCTTGCCATCACGTGCTTGTTCTGCGCTCGCTGTGCGGAAGCGCAGTGGACTGACAAAACGCCCGTAAACTTATAGCATGCAGCACGCACAACCGTATCAGCTGTGCTTTGAGACTACAACTAAGATGGCGGCGGCGCCGCTCCTGGAAACTCGCGCATGCGCAGATCACGCTGTGAGATCGGTCTATTAGTGGAGATGAGGAATTGTGTCGGTGTCGGATGGTCATTACATCCCGACATCTGCCTCAAGACACCGAACAAGTTTTCAATGGGGTCTTGGCTCAAGTCAGCATATACTTGAAGCCCAAAGTCCTTGTAACGTACTCTAGAAGTGACAGGGTACTCTCAAGAGTTACGCGCAAGCCTTGGGCTGTCGATGCACTCAGAAATCCCTGTTTGACTCCAGAGGACTCCCAGCCATCCAGAAATTCTCTAAACTTCATTATGAGCTTGACATGATCATTACCTGGCCTCAAACCCTCTCGGCAGTGCCTTGAGGTCATTGCAGCAATAAGATCTCTTATCATTACAACAAACTTAGAAGTGGCTGCTGTGCTGCCAGAGCCATACTGCCTCTCTACTTCTTCCTTATAAAGATATAGCCCTCTCAGGACTTCATCGCTGAAGAACCTGAAAGCAAGGTTCACGCGCTGTTTCTCAAATCCGTTTGGACAACAAACAGCCATTGACACATGAGGCATTGCTTTTAAAGTGACAGTACTTCGGCTGTCACAGCGGAATGCCTCTCTCACAAACTCGCTACCAACTCGCCCATCAGGTGTAAGGAGTCCTGTAGATGTGACAGCATTGCGAACACATTTAACAAGATGGGGAAAGTCAGAAATAAAATGTAAATAGCGACTTGAGTCCACTGGGTGTTGAACTTTACACACTGTGTTTCCCAGTTTGCCAGTGATACCAAAGATTGTCCACATACTCCTGTTCCATGTGGCCCCGTCGCATGTTATGAAGTCAACAAACAGCCCACACTTTTCAGCACAAATCACTGCGTCCAGGATAATCTTTGACAACACATCAGCTTTCACATTGCCCCAAGAACCGAACACTCCAAGAATTTGTTGATACTTCCCAGTTAATGGCTGAAAAAGAAGAACGAGGCCGTGATCACAAACGACTCCTTCTTGGTCCGCAGACGTGTAGGATCCAAGGTCAACAAAACCATCAATTTGACCATTCTTGCTGACAGCCAAGCTTTCTGACAGCTTCAATTCATCTACAAGGATACCACCATGTCGGTGGCAAGGTTCAATGTCTTTGGCCTTCTCAGCAAGAGCAGCAAGCAGGTTTCCATTAAACCCAAAGCCTCCTTTGTATTTTCTCACATACTTCTGCAAGCACGAAGGACTCGGCACTACCATCAGTTTGTGTGCACGAATGTGTTCGTAGAGCCGCGGACTCTTCATGTGCATGATAATGCATTCGAGGATCCAGCCCTTTTCAAATTTCATCCCGTTTGTGGCTTTTCTCTTGGAGGCTTCAAAACATGCGCGCACTTGCATTTGCTGCTTGGATGTGAGGCTTTTCAGCTTTTCCTCAAACTGTACAGCACTCATGATTTCATTGTCATGTTTCATCTGCTCCAGCTCTTCCTCAAGTCTTATGATACTGCGCTTGTGCCGTCGAACTTGAGCATTTTTCGCAGCCCATTTGCGTGACTTGACCGCGACAACATTTTTAGCTCTTGTACGTTTGTAAGAAGCTTGATTTAAGAGGAGCTTGCGGGCGTACTTGCATTGCACACATCGACTATTGGTCTGACAATTACCAAAGCAATTCTTGCTATACAGTCTGCTTCCGTGAACCTTGTGGTTCCTCGTGGTTAGCAGTTTGTCATCGTTGATACCCATTCCAAGCCCCTCGCATGGTGTCATGGAATTCATATCAAATAAAATATCCTTTACATCACCTGAGCTATTCACATTCAAAGATTTTATCACTGATCCCTGTATGTATGCAGTGCAGTGAATGCCAGTTTCCGACAGTGTACATAACAGTAGCTTATGAAAGCAGAGTGAACTGCCGTTCACCTCGCTAACCGAAAATGCCATGACATCGGGAGCATTGGGTACTAAATGCTTACACCAATACTTGCTAGGAAGGTCCTCGTCCCTGACGCTCTCGAGCCACTTTTCAACGGCAGAACGCGGCGTTGCCTCAGCGGTGGAGCACTCCGAGTCCACCTCTTCATTGGTAACACAGCTTTGATCAACTTCAGTGACATCACATACGGAGTCATCTTTCTTGCGCTTTCGCGGCACGGTACCATTCGACGCTGCTGTTTTCCTTTTCGGTGGGAGCTTCTTCGTAAGGTACGACGGAACATTCGGGAAAACAGTCGGTATGGCGTCGGGAGTCAGGCAAGGGCGGTCTCGGGGAATTTCTACGGTTTCACCATTTATCACATGTTTGTACGTCCGAACGATAAATCGTTCATCAAAATGCGCTTCGCAAACAACACAGTTTTTCTCTAGTGGCTTGTCTGCACGCGGTATCAAGCGCTCCCAAGCCTTGCGTCGTTCGTCGTCTTCAGGAGCGATGAAAAGGGACGCCTTTTTACCTTGTTTTCTGGCGGAAACATACCCAGCAGTGCATCCTGGAGCGAAGCAGTGTCTTTGTCTCTTTTCAATCACCATAGCTGTAGCGAGCACGGCCACATTGCAAAAACAAATCACTGAAGGCAGCGGCAGCACGGCAGCACTTCGATAAAACACACGTGTTCCCCGCTGCACTGGCCGCACCGGCCGCACCACGAGCATAAAGGCATCTGGATGGATGGATGCTATGAGTGTCCCCTTTGTAGCGGGGCGGTGACATGTGCGCCACCAGGCTCGTAAGAAGATTTAAGCACTTTTTTTTTCTCTCTCATTCATAGCCCAGTTCCCTGCCCCTTATGGCAGATGGTCCTTATTTTTCTCTATAATTATTTTTGTCCGTTCTCTCTAGTTTTCTGCCACCAGTATTCTAACCGTCTCTTACTTATTTCAGTCGCGGCTATGTTCAGCTTCCCGTTGTTCGCCCTAAAACCCAAGGCTTCCTGTAGGCTGGTGCCCAAACGTACACCTGGGCGGATATTTCCGCATTCAATCAGAACATGCTCCGTCGTTTCCCTATCTTCCTCACAGCATGTGCATTTTTCTTCTTCTTTACTGAATTTCGCTTTATAAATACGCGTTCTAAGGCAGCCCGATCTCGCTTCAAACAATAAAGCGCTTCCTCTTGAATTATCATAAAATGCCTCCCTCTTTATTTCGTTTTTGCCCTCTCGGTAGTTATTCAGAGTCGGCTTTTTTTCCATCGCTGCTCTCCAGTAAATCTTCTCCGCCTCGCTGACTTTTCCCTTTACGCTCTTTGTTGTCAGGTCTCTTAGAGCCGTATATTTACTGGTGAGCCTCCTAGTTCTCTTTCTCCACTGCGTGTCAACGCTCTTTCTATATTGTGAGGGATGGGAGAGCTAGGCGTGAAGGCTGAGGCGTGGTAAAAACGAGAAGAAATGCGCTTTATTCGCACATAACCAAAAACGTGCCGTCCGCGCCGGCGGCGGGAGCGAGATTACGAGTCCCGGCCCTCGCTTGGGCCTGCAGTTGCGCTGCCACAATGGCGCTGCAGGTGGCGCTAGTGATCAGCTAGGCCGCTACGCCACCGTGCGTGCGGGCGCTCAGCTCACATCCGGCCCCTCCTTGTTGGACCAAGTCCCTTTGGTCTGGGAAAGGGGCACTGCTGGGTGGCTTCACTGCGAGAGGGAATAGTCCTTCAAGCGCTCGGGCGGGCGCGTGCCATGGTGGGCAACAAAAGCAGTTTTTGCTTGGTCTTCTTCACGAACGCGAACTTGCCAGTAAGCAAACTTTAGGTCAAGGCAGGCGAAGTACTCTGAACCAGCAATGTCATCCATGATGTCATCCGCATGTGCAAGTGGCTGCACGACACTCACAGTCATCTTGTTTAGGGGCACATAGTTAACGCAAAGGCGCTTCTTGCTACCTCGGCTGACAACCACTGCGGGGAATGCCCAAGGCCCTAAGGCCGGAAGAATGATGCCTTGCCGAAGGAGTGTGCTTGTTTGGGCCTCAAGAAAACGACGGTCTGCAGCAGAGTAACGGTAAGGGGATCGACTGTATGGCACAGCGTCGGGAAGCAGGTGAATTGAGTGTTCAACACCTTCGTACAGACCTAGGTCACCCTCTTCACGAGCGAACACTTCAGCGTGCTTCGACAGAATGCTTCTAATTTCCCGTTGTTGATGTGCTGGCATGTGGCTACCGATCTGAGCGGCGGGCAAGGATGGGTCAATGCAAACCTCAGTTGTTGGAGAAGCGCCTTGCTTGCATTCAAAAGACGGGTGGTTGGTGTTTGAAACGTCATCTTGGCAAGATAGTGCTAACCATGGGGGTTCATCTGGGCCTGGGAGCGGCATTTGCTGGAGGCCTCCTGAGCTGTGGTGTCCAGATACATGGCAGTTGAAGGAGGACCCCTTGATCATAACAGCATTCGACATCCCGGGCAACAGTCGTTCATGGCACCGCACACTTGTTCCTGTGGTGGAATGACGAATTTCAGTTGGCATGGGTGGCTGGAACACCAACTGTGCGTGACTTGCGGAAAACCAGTCTTCGCCGAGTATGAGTGGCACGGCATTGTTGTCGAGGGCAGCGGCTTCAACTAAACCAGTGATGGGTCCCACCGAGATCTTCAAGCAGATGGCACCAGCAGGAGCCACTGTCGTTCCTCCAACGACAACAAGAGGGGTCTGGTCCAGGGCAGGAGGGGTAAAGAGCTGACCAGGTGACGAGAAACAAGTGTCACTTTAGAGCCACTGTCTGGAAATGCGTCCACCTGGCCTATCCCAGCAATTGTGGCGTTGACAAGGGCGCACTGGACCAACGATCCATCAAGGGTCTCGGAAAGGGTGCTGTGTAGAGCTGGCGAAGGATGCGTTGTAGATGGTGGGGCAGTAGCTCTAGATGGGCACTTGGATGCGAGATGTCCCTTTTGGCGGCACTGGAAGCACACGGCTTCGGCCAAGTTCTGGCCAGGACGGTAGGCAGGAGCACCATGCCTCGCGGAGATGGTGAGGTACCGAGCCTCTTGTTGGTCTACTGGTAGAGCTGAAATTCGCTGTGGCGCTCTTGTTTTGTCTGATACCGCCTGAACATTCATGCGCTCTTCAATGTGGCGGGGCGCCTGTGGGCTTGGCGTTGATAACTTGGCGCTCGAATACACTGGGCGCTGGAGTTGGCGAGACGAGTGGCTCAATGTTTGGTCAAGATGCGTTACGATGTCCATATACGCGGCGACGGTTTCTGGTCGTTGGGCTGCAATAGTAGTGGCCAGGTTCACGTCGGCAATGCCCTGAAGGGCGTACTCTATGCTCTGAGTGTCGGCGAGCGTGACTGGGCATCCCGAAATGAGCTTCAATTTCGCCAGAGAGTAGTTCACAAGGTTCTCCCCGTGCGCTTGTACGCGACAAGTAACAGCTTGTTGCCACTGTAGCAAGGTTTGCTTGGCGCTGAATTGATCTAAGAAAGCTTGCCTGAAGGCTTCCCAGGTGGGGCACTGACGGCCAATGACTGCTTTCCAATCCGCGGCTGCTCCCCGAAGCTTTCCCAAAGCGACGGCGAGGAGGGTTGAAGGCTCCCACGAAGCTAGGTTTCGAGTTCGTTCCAACTCTTCAATCCAGTGGGACGCTGAAATGCTGCCGTCTCCACTGTAAGTAGGAAGCGATGCGGAAAGGTCTGGAAGAGTAGTGACTTGGACTGGGGCTGCAGCGCGTTGGGACACGTGAAGGAGCTGTTGAAGTAAACCCGTCACCAACTCGGTACTTTGGGCTGCATCGAAGGTCGGTGGCGACGTAGTGTTCGGGCGCTGGCTGGGCGCTGCGGAGTCTGGGGAAGGCAACTGTGATGTGGTTAGGCGGTTTTGGGCGATATCGGCGATGAGACGGTTGATTACTTCTTCCTTCGACCCGGCGGTGTCCAGGTCTCGGCGAACCAACTCTTCACGGAGGAAATCCGCTGTAAAGCCTGCGAGGTCCTCAGGCGTAGCCTCGCTCCAATTCACGAGCGGCATGGCGTTCACAAGAAAGTAGCACAAGAGTCACGAGAGACGAAAAGGCGGGCGAAAAGGCTTTTGGACTCTGCAGGCGAGCTACTTCATCGGGCGGGCGGGTGTGGGCGTCAGCACGTCGGTTGGCGAAAACAAATGGCAAGGCGCGAAATGACTCAGACGAAGCGGGCGCGAGGCGTATCGGGCGGCGGGCACTACACAAAGGACGATGCGCTGTGCGGCCGGTCCGGCGGTTCACTTCACGAAGCGGGCAAAAGGCGACGTTCCAGGCGTGGTTCGGGGTCGACTGCGCCAGTTGTGAGGGATGGGAGAGCTAGGCGTGAAGGCTGAGGCGTGGTAAAAACGAGAAGAAATGCGCTTTATTCGCACATAACCAAAAACGTGCCGTCCGCGCCGGCGGCGGGAGCGAGATTACGAGTCCCGGCCCTCGCTTGGGCCTGCAGTTGCGCTGCCACAATGGCGCTGCAGGTGGCGCTAGTGATCAGCTAGGCCGCTACGCCACCGTGCGTGCGGGCGCTCAGCTCACAATATAAATAGCGGTACACCTTCACTGCCCACCTACTCTCTTTCATATTCCTTAGCCTTTCTTCAAACCTTATTTTGCTCTGCGCTTCCCTTGCCTCAAACTCGCCCATTCCAATATCGCCCTTTACAGCGCCCGTTTGTCGTTTTTCCCGTGAGCACCCAACGCGAGGCGTCCCACAGTTCTTTGATTCACATCCATTCCTGATTGTATCTCTGGCCTCATGCACACCACTGAGTTCCCAAATGTAAGCACCGGTACCATTACCCCTTTCCACAGACCCCTAAGCACCTCGTACCTATTGTGTCCCCATAACGCTCTGTGCTTCATTATTGCTGCGTTCCTCTTTCCCTTTGCTGCCAAGGCTTTTACGTGTAGCTTCATGTATATATCACCCTCATTAACCCATACGCCAAGGTACTTGTATTCGCTTACTCTCGGTATTTCTTGGCCCTGTATGGATACCGCCTGGTCGTTGGGATCATTGAATACCATCAATCCGCATTTTGTTACACTAAATCCTAGTCCTAGAGCCTCGCCTTCCTTCCCGCATATATTCACCAGCCGTTGTATATCATCTCGACTGTCCGCGAATAAGACAATATCATCAGCATAAAATAAACCCGGAAGCATCTGCTCAATCATCACGCCGCCCTGTTTGTGTGACAGATTAAAACCAATGTTGCTATCTCCTAGCGCTTTTGCCATTCTAACCATGTACAGCATGAATAACAGCGGCGACAAAGGACATCCCTGTCTCAGCCCCTTGCTAATATCAACGTTCTTTCTGCTACTGATTCCTTCCCATTCTATGCAAACTGTATTTTCTCGATATATTTCCCTCAAAAGCTGTACACAATCGTCGCCTATGCCCATTCCTTCCAAAATTTCCCACAATATTTCCTGATTAACATTGTCATACGCCCCAGTGATGTCTAGAAAAGCCACATACAACGGCCTCCTTTCTATTTTAGATAATTCTATACACTGAGTAAGAACAAATAGGTTATCGTCTAAACGCCTGTCTACTCGAAATCCATTCTGAAGTTCTCCCAAAATATTGTTACGTTCTGCCCAGGCTTCTATTTTTAATTTTACTGCTTGCATAGCCATCCTGTATAGTACCGATGTAATGGTTAGCGGTCTATACGAGCGAATGTTGTTCTTTTCTCCCTTGCCTTTATAGATTAAGTTCATTCTGCTTTTTCGCCAACTGTCCGGTATTTGCCTCTTCTGTAAGCATTTTTCTATGGCTTTCAATAGTGCTTCTTTAGTGTTCTGTCCTAATTCGTTAATGAGGCTAACGGGGACCCCATCTAAACCCAGAGCATTCCGCTTTGGAATTTTTCCTTCGGCCTTTTTCCAGTTGAAACACTCAAGTTCTAGCTCTTCCTTAGTTTCGCTCACCGTCATGGTTTTATCCACTGGGGGAATCTCTTGGACGATCTTTTTAAACGAACCGGCTGTTACCTTCTGGATGTAACCCAACGCTTCGTACCCTTCCAATTGATTTCCTCTCTCATCAACAATATGCTGTCGCAATGTGGCAGACTTTTTACCTAGCGCTTTTATGTGGTTCCAAAATATCCTAGGCGCGCCCTTCTTTTTGTCATGAATTTCTGTCACCCAGCGTTCGCTTTCACCTTTAATTTTTGCCTCGACCAATTTCTGTACAATAGATTCTTTCTCTAAATATATTTCCCATCTTTCCATGACTTCGACTTGCGGCCGCTTCTCCCTTTTTTCCTGCCTGTGCTCCCTTGATGATTTACGTCGCTTTTCGATCGCTTCCCGGATTTCCTTGTTCCACCATCTTTTTGGCGTTCTCTTTCCTTTCCAGTAAACAGTTTTCTTCTCTTTACTTATTTCTTTCGTCATTGCATGAACTAGCTCATTATACCCCCAGTCCTTGCCTCGTATTTTGCCTACTTCTTCCTCTACTCTTGCGGCTATATTTTTTATTTGTTTGTCATTTAAATACGAGCTGCCAAACTTCGACTCTACGTTATTATTTTCAGTTTTTTATCCCAGTTGTAACGTTATGCGTTTATGATCACTACCCAAGCTGTTCATCCCGTCCTCGTCTATTCTCATTTCTCTCAGTTTTTCATAGATTCCTTCTGTCATAAGACAATAATCAATGTTCGATTGTCTGTTTCTGACCTCCCACGTGATCTGTCCATCGCACTTGGGCCCTGTGTTAACTATCACAAGACTATGGTGCTCGCAAAGATCGAGCAATAACCTCCCATTGGTGTCTGTATATCCGTCAAGGTCGTGGATGTCGGCATTCATATCCCCTAGAAGGATGATTTCGGCCCCGTGACCAAATTCTTTAATATCGGTGTTTATGCAATGCTTTATCTCCAGATTCTTTTCCTTACAGTTATTTCCCGTCCACATGTAAGCTACACCTAGCCACGTTTTCTTTCCACCTACCGTGCCCGAAACCCAGAGGTGCTCTGAACGCGTTTGTTTTACTCTCTCCCAATTTGCTCCGCTATGAATAAGCATTCCAACACCCCCACCTTTTCTTTCTGATATGATCCTGTTGCACCCTTCCCAAACATAACTGTCGATATGTGGTGGCTCTTCCAGGTCTCTACACTGTAAACAAAAATTACCCGAGATGGGAGCTTTTACCAGCGCGTCAACCGAAAAAACTCCCATGCCCCAACCATTTATTCCGTCATAGCGGAGTGAATTCGGCGCATGACATCATTTTACCACCATTGCTAAGTGACGGAGTATAAAAACGACATGACCTTATTATACTACCCACACGGAGTTTCAGTTCACGTGGTCCCAACCCCCACATGGGAGTTTTTAACAGCCGTCTTCGGTTGCGACGCTCTTGCGGCGGTGTGATGTGTGTGTGTATGCGCGCTTGAGCTCGCGCGTCTGTTTAGTGCTTCCGTGTGATGCTCCAGTGCATTGCTTGGCTCGACGAATCGTCGGTGGGATTTGTATCTGTGCGTGCTCGCACGTGTGCTTAGTGCGTCCAAGTGAAGCGCCACTTCGTTTTTTTAAACGAGTGCGCAGTGAGTTTGCAACGGCCGATCAGTGTTCTGTGTAAACGTGTCAAGGCTCTTTCCACTGGTGACCGCTCTGCTCCTCAGGCCAGACGCCGAATGCCGCGCATCGACCAGACCACCACAGTGATGCGCGAATCGGAAATATTTTGTTACGAAGTGGCTGAGGCACCACCGCCCAGCGAGTGTTGACGTGGTTTTAGGCTTCCGAAATTATCAAGATTGTAGGCGGACAAACCAGGATTATCGGAAAGCAAACGTCAAGACTATCGACCGGAAGGAGAAAGGACCAAAAGGATACCAAATTTACCCAGGTAGATCGAATATTAATAAAATTATGCAAGAAATTGTCCCGGACCACGCCTAGGCTTAGCTGGCTTCAGCAAAAGCTCATACATTGATGTAAACATAAACTCCCATATAGGTACCCGCAAGAGCTCCGCGATGGATGTAAACAAATACTCCCATAGCTACCCGCAAAAGCTCCTCGATGGATGTAAATACAGCTGCGGTCAAGCGGAGTAAATCTTTTACTCCGCATGACCGGAGTATATTAAACTCTCATCAGGGAATGCGCTAGAGGACAGGTCCATTTACTCCCATCTCGGGTAATTTTTGTTTACAGTGTAAGGTGTGTTTCTGTAACCGCATAAACGCCTATCTTTTCTTTGTTTAACTGTTCCTCAATGTCTAACCATTTTGCCTTTTTTCTGCCACCCTGCATGTTTATGTAACTAATTGCTACACGCGCCTTCGCTCTTTTCTTCCTTTTACCTCCTTTCTGGCATTTCTCAGTGCTACCTGCCCGAAAATCCCCCTGCTTGTTTCCTTTGTTCCTTGCTACCCCGGACTCCGAAGGGCCCGCGTGCCCCCCAAAAAAGCTACTGCACGTCCTGCAAGTCGCCAACCCACCTCATGACCAAGCCTCCTATCGAAGTGAATTCTGTCTCTTTGGAAACCCCCCCACCTATGCACTTCCCTGTTTATTTCCACTACTTCGAAACCCTTCTCTCGACTCGTACGCCATATCTCTTTGTTCGCATCGACAACCGCTCTTTGGAGGTTGCCGTCACGCACTGGTATTTCCGGTACCGTGCACACTACTATGTGCACCTGGGGGGAGGTGGCGCGCATGTCGTCGACGCCTTTTGCCAAGGTCGTCGCTAATCCTGACGATTCTTTGTTGAGGACGTCGTTTAGCCCCGCCGCAATCATCACGAGGTTGCGTCCGTGAGCCCCAGACCTGAGCTTTTCTCTTGCTTGCCTCATGACTGAACCCAGCCTATGTCCTGGGAATACTCTTTTGTCGCCTTTCACCCTCTCTTTCAGTGCCTCGGCGCATCGAACTAGATTGGAATCGCCAGCTATAATAACCCGCTGAGGTTTTCCTCCGTGTCGACAAGCGCGCCACCATCTGGATGGATGGATGGATGGATATTAGGAGCGTCCCCTTTATAACGGGGCGGTGGCCGGGCCACCAAGCTCTAGCTTTATTTCTTTTTCGTTTACAACCATTTCTTTTCCCGAATCACACATATTTTCACAACTAACCTTTTACTTCGTCTATTTATTTCATCTATTATCGTTCCTCTGTGATGAAACAATCTTACCCGAACTACCTTTCCCTTTTGTTTGCTCCATACTTTTGCGCCACCAATGCTCTAAGCGCCTTTTACTTATATCTATCGCCGGCATGTTCAGCTTTCCCCTGTTACTCCTGAAACCCATGGCCTCCTGTAGGGTAGTGTCCACAGCTACACCTGGGTGGACATCTGTACATTCAATCAAAATATGGTCTGTCGTTTCCCTAGCTTTTCCACAGCACGTACATGTATCCCCTTCTTTATTGAATTTTGCTCTGTAACTTCGGGTTCTCAGGCAACCGGACCTTGCCTCAAACAGTAAAGCGCTTCCCTTTGAATTATCGTAAAATTTTTCTCTCTTGATTTCGTCTTTCCCTTTTCGGTAGTTGTTCAATGCCGGTTTCTTCTCCATTCTAGCTATCCAATCCGAGTTCTCCGCCGCTCTGACCATGCTCTTAACGCTCTTTTTCGTCCCATCCGTTTCGTTACTGGATGTATACTTACTGGTAAGCTTCCTAGTTCTCTTCCTCCATTGTGAATCAACGTTCTTCCTATACAAATACCTGAATACTTTCGCTGCCCATCTACTTTCTTTCATATTCCTTAATCTCTGTTCGTACCTAATTTTACTCTGAGCTTCCCTTCCCTCAAAGTCAGACCATCCCATATCCCCCTTAACAGCCTAATTTGTGGTCTTCCCATGGGCGCCCAGTGCGAGACGTCCGACCGTCCTCTGATTCACGTCCAGCCCTGATTGTACCTCTGACCTCATGCACACCACTGAGTTTCCGAATGTAAGTGCTGGCACCATTACACCTTTCCACAAACCTCGAATTACCTCGTACCTGTTGTAACCCCACAGCGCTCTATACTTCATTATTGCGGAGTTCCTCTTTCCTTTAACTATCATAGCTTTTTCTTGTACTTCCATGTATCTATTCCCATCATTTATCCATATCCCGAGGTATTTGTACTCTCGTACTCTGGGTATCTCCTCGCCCTGTATTGATATGGTCTGATCGTTGCTGTCATTGAATATCATCCAGCCGCATTTTGTCACACTAAATTTTAGCCCTAAATCTTCACTTTCCCGACCACATATACTAACCAGACCCTGCAAATCTGTTCGACTGTCTGCGAATAGCACAATATCGTCTGCATAAAACAACCCGGGGAGCTTTTGTTCTATCACTATACCTGCCTGTCTGTACGACAGCTTAAAACCAATATTGCTCATCTCCAATGCTTTCTCCATTCTCCTCATGTAAAGCATGAATAATAGTGGGGACAACGGGCATCCCTGCCTCAACCCTTTACCTATATCGACGGCCTCCATTCTACCATTACTCGCCATACCTTCCCATTCCACACATACTGTATTTCCACTGTATATTTCCTTTAAGAGCACTATACAATCTCCGTGTCGACAAGCGCGCCACCTAGCGGCGTCATGGAGCACTGGCACTCCTCCTCTCGCAGCGCAGGCTGGCCGATGCTGACACCTCCCCATCTAGCCACCATACCAGTGGTTACAGCAAAGGCGCTGTGCTCGCCCAACGACAGCGTGGGCAGAATTGTGTGATTGGTTATGCCAGCAGGCTGCTGTCCACCTCGGAGCGAAATTATTCGATTACGGAGCGCGAATGCCTCGCTCTCGTGTGGGCAGTTGCAAAATTTCGCCCTTATCTGTTTGGCCGGCCGTTTACGGTAGTATCCGACCACCATGCTCTGTGTTGGCTGGCCTCCCTGAAAGATCCTACGGGTCCATAGTGCTTATTTAGCGCAAAAAAACAATACACAGGAAGGAAGGACAGGACAAAGCGCTTTGTCCTGTCCTTCCTTCCTGTGTATTGTTTTTTTTGCGCTAAATAAGCACTATGGATTCACACCAACTAGCCCGACAACGCATTGTGTTGATCCTACGGGTCGTCTCGCTCGCTGGGCGCTACGCCTACAGGAGTATACCTACACCGTGGTGTAGAAGTCTGGAAAACTTCACCAAGATGCGGATTGCTTGTCTCACTACCCAGTGGCCGACGCTGACTCTACAGCTACAGTATCCATCGACAGCATATTTTCGCTTTCTCAGCTCCACAACATTAGCGATGAACAACGCCGGGACCCATACTTAATTATAACTTGATCAATCGGCTTCAGTCCTCACCAAGTGACCCCTCAGTACGCATGTTCACTCTGCAGAATGGAACTTTATATCGACGAAATATGGGACCTACCGGACCCGAGCCCCTTGTCATTCCAGCACACTTGAGCTCCGCAATTCTCCGTGAACCTCATGGCGCCCCCACGGCTGGCCACCTAGGCGTTGCCCACACCTACGACCGGGTACGCAACAGCTTCTATTGGCCTGGTCTAACGCGCTCTGTGCGGCGTTATGTCAATGCCTGCGAAGTCTGCCAGCGCCGCAAGAAACCATCAAGGCTCCCTGCAGGGTACCTTCAGCCCATCGACTTCCCTGCAGAGCCCTTTTTCCGTGTGGACCTCGATCTCCTAGGTCTATTTCCAACACCTGCTGCGGGAAACAAATGGATTGCCGTCGCTACCGGCTATGCGACGCGGTACGCAATCACGCTAGCACTCCGAACCAGCTGTGCCACAGACGTCGCTGACTTTCTACTACATGACGTTATTTTGGTCCACGGTGCTCCACGCCAATTGCTGACCTACCGCGGCGGTACCTTCCTTTCTCAAGTAATTGACGATATCCTGCGCTCCTGCTCTACTCAGCACAAGCTCACGACTTCATACCACCCGCAGACAAACGGCCTCACGGAGCGCCTGAACAAGACCCTGACCGACATGCTTTCTAAGTACGTGTCGGATGACCATCTTGATTAGGACGTTGCCCTACCATACGTCACCTTTGCATACAATTCGTCTCGCCACGACACTGCTGGATACTCCCCGTTCTACCTCCTGTTCGGCCGTGAACCAACTTTGCCGCTGGACACGTCCCTTCCGCCAGTTCCACCCTCGAACACTGCACGCTCGCGACGCGATTGCCCGCGCTGACCATGCCCGTCAGCTTGCCCGTCGCAGACTAACGACGTCCCAAGAGACCCAGAAGCGACATTACGACCAGCGGCATCGTGACGAACGTTTTCCTACGAACTCGCTCGTTCTACTTTGGTCCC
Organism: Hyalomma asiaticum; assembly: GCA_013339685.2. Classification (NCBI taxonomy): domain Eukaryota; kingdom Metazoa; phylum Arthropoda; class Arachnida; order Ixodida; family Ixodidae; genus Hyalomma; species Hyalomma asiaticum. Next base: position 118,808,775 of record CM023484.1, read on the forward strand.
CAACACGACGTCCCGGACTTTCCGAGAAGCTGCTATCTAAATACTCAGGCCCCTACCGTGTCCTTCGACAAGTGACAGAGGTCACTTATGAAATTGCGCCCGACAATCCCGTCACCTCTTCGGGTCTGCTACAACGTGATGTAGTCCATGTCATGACCACCCGCCTTCCACAGGGTCTCCATAGACGCGCCGGGTCGGCGCTTCTGCCGCGGGAGTGTTATGTTATGTGGCGATTAAGGAGGCTGACCTGCAGTGGGGTGTACACTTACAGGGGTGTGAAAGACACCCACAAAGGAAGACGATGGTGTACCTTTGATGAGCGTGGTGTCATTCCCGGCTTCATCAGTGTAAAAGACAAGCGCTGTAAATAATTTCACTGTTTGTTCTGTTCCGTTCCAATACAATGTAACTAGCGCGGTAACTTCTGGATACAATCTCACGTAACACTGCAAAACGCTGGTGTAATACGGCTGCTCCAGGGACACGTTTCGCAGTCCCTTCGCGTTCAGAGCGCAGCACGTAGAAGTGTTTACGAGCCGCCCGCTGATGGCTGCCGAGATAGCGCTCGCGCGCTATCTCGGCAGCCATGCGATCGCTCAGCAGCCGAGCGACACCCCCCTTCGTCTCGCGTCTTTTCATGCTCGTTAAAGACGGGCGGGGCCTTTCCTCCCCGCATGGACGGCAGGTGTCCCGATCGGGGTGATGTCATCACATCCGCCCTTCGAGCGACGGAGATAGGCCGGGCTCGTTTCATCTCTGCTTCAGCCGTTTTCGCTGCCCCTGCATGCTTTTATCTAGCGACCGTACTTGGGGCTTCGGGGGCTTCCGGAGAAAAGATCGGAAAAAGGGACATCGCACTCGCAGCTCCTTTTGCGTATGACAGCGCTCGCCTGCGCAGCGAGGGGCGCTGCTGCGTGGCTGTCGGTCCGTGCGTGCGCGCCGGCGAGCTGGGAACGGGGAGCGCAAAATATGCGAGGAATTTTTTTTTTGCCAAGCTGGCTAAATATTAGGGGTGTGCAAATTATGCGAGGGTGCAAATTATGCGGGTAAATACGGTAATTCCATCGGTGGCGAGATAGTGGTAAGGGGTTACGTATTCATCGAGGTATTTCTGATGGCCAAGCCAAGGTGAAGGACAGCACCTTTACAAAAAAATATGCTTCTTTGGTTTTAGGTTAAAATTAGCCCAAGGCCTCGAGGCCTCTTCTAGGGAGGTCACTGTTTGGAAAGACCAGAGATAGCATTCCTGACCACTCCTTCCACGTCTACAGTCACGGCCTCTTGTTGCTATACTCTTGAAAGCTGTGCATATATGCACTTTGAAGTGTCCCACAGAAACTAGTGTAGTCGAACGCAGATATATCGAACCCACATATATCGAATTTCTGGCTATATCGAACTCATAAATTATCCCTTGAAAATTCTGTGTAAAAGCATATAAATTCGTTTGTTTATTTATATCTAATGGTATTTTTACCCGCCATCGGATATATCGAACGCCGCGCGGGCTGGAAGGTGCCCTTCGGCACTCGCACCCCGCGATCTCCGCGGCGCCGCGCCTCCGCCGACACCCGAAACACTTGAAAAACGTGCGAGAGAGGGGGCTCGGACTGTATTCATGCTGGGCACATACTCCGACTTGCGGAACAGCTTTTCTCTCTCTCTCTCTCTCCCCGGGGTTACCGTAATAATCGGCTCGGAGAACGGGAAGGTGCCGACGCCCTCCCCCTTTCGCCTTTTTTTTTACTTTTTCGTGAGTTTTGATAAGCCAACCACTGCTCGTCTTTCGTACATCGCTGTTGCCCTCAGATGTGGCAATCTCAAGCGCTTTGTTGGCGGAGTCCACGGAGTTCACTTCAGTGAGGCTTGGCATCGTCGCTTACCATCACGTGCTTGTTCTGCGCTCGCTGTGCGGAAGCGCAGTGGACTGCTGGAATTTTCGAGTTGTGTAGCAACGGCCGCAGCAAGCACAAGCAGCGCCAAGAAGCGAAAGCACCTTTATTTTGCGGCCATGTTGAAAGCCATTAAAGGGCCCCTAAACCACTCAGACGTCTAAATTTAGTTGTGGTGTTGCTTTTGTGCCGGTGTCCGCAACGAACACGTAGCCGCAAGAATTTTTCGAAACGGTGCCGAAATAGCGGAGTTACACGCGTTTGATTGTTAAAACGGGGCGCTTGCTTGTTTCGCTCTCTCCTGCGCCCCACCGGCCGCTTGCCGGTGCCACCTCCTCGCCGAGTGCTCCTCCGAATGTCACGTGACATGCATCGCCTATGACGCGCCTCCGCCGGGCTCCCGCTTTCGCGTGTGTTTTGTTCGTGCTGTTCCAACGCTCTCTGCTAGCTCTCCGTCGTGTTCTGACAGTTACTGCAGTTTCTAGTCGGCTGTACCTGACTTGCACTTGCGTAGCGTAGCGCAGTTACGAATTCACAAGCGTGCACACGCGAACACCACACGACGAGGAAAAACAAACAGGCAGAGAGCGCGTACCTTTGCTAGCAGACTAACCGGAAGTCGAAGTTCTCCTTCGACCAATCAGCGGAGCTCGGACTCTTCCGACGTCACCGAAAACCACAATGTCGTCGCGGCTAACTTTGGCATGCCGGAAATGGCCGGCAAGACGCACGGGAATGTTTTTCGAGTTTGTGGCGCGGCCGCGGCGCGTAGCGCTGCCGCGTTTGACATCGTTCATCGTTGCGCCATTCTCAATTTGATGCGCGCGTTAACTTGAAATGTTCAAAACAATGTCGGGGAGTGGTTTAGGGGCCCTTTAAGCGCATTGAGGCGGGCAGAAAATGTTCGACGGTGGCAGGAGACTGGGATTCCTCGGAGCACTCTGAATACATTGTTAAAGGGAAACTCCAGCGATTTTTCGTTGTCCACTGATCTCAACCAAATTTTCAGTACGTGCTCTCGGTGCTGCAATAATTTATGCCAAGCCAGGTGGTAGCGAGTCATTTAGTTTTCCTGAATATGAATTCTAAAAGCTTTTTAGCGGATCCCCGCGCGAGCCACCCTGCGTTTTTGACGCCATTACCTGCAACGCTGCCTACTCGAGCAGGCGGGCTATCCAAAGCAAAACGGCGACGCTTAAGTCGTCGCTGTCAAGTTCAGAAGAGCTCAGTACATTGTTGGATGACATCGCCACCTTCATTTTTCTGCCTCTAGCTCCATATGATGGCGGGGAGGATGTGACGTCATTGCATACGCTGCACGAAGCGTGTGCCCGTTTCGGTTTGAACACATCGTTCATTCGGTTATATAAAATTATTGGTGAGTTCCTGAGCAAATTGACCCTGGCTGCTTCAGGGTCCTCTACTACTGGAAAGCAACGATACCAGAATATGGTGGAAAAATTGGCGGAGCTCCCCTTTAAAGGGACCCTGAAACGCATTTTACGCACATTGATTTTATTGTACCTTTGCTTTGTGTGGGACTTGATGATGACCGAAACACCTGTGAAAGCGGCGAAATCGAACTGTATTATATTTTAATTTGTACCTGAAATCGGTTTCCGCGCTGACTGCAGCGCCATACATCAACAGTTTTTCTGAGCGGATATGACATCACCATGCTGGCTTTGCTGCAGGTTCTGATTGGCCGGGGACAGTAGAAATAAAATTATGCATCACACATGCTTAGAATGCATCGAATATAAGAAGTTTGAAATTGATAACGTTTTATGCTTGCTAAAGCTAAGAAAAGGTACAAATTTGCGCATTACAATTTCATTTTGCTTGTAATTGACACAAGGAGCGTTGTGCGGCCCATGTGGTTGTTGTGGTAGAAATTATGCTGGCTAGAATGGGGCGCATTCTAGCCACCACAGTAGAAATGCCGCAGAGGGCAGCACGGTTCCGGTTCTGCAAGATGTAAGCCGCGTTTTGATTGGAAGCAGCGTGCACGTCTCGCGATGCCGATATCCGTTGTTTGCTTTTATTTTGAATTTGTAACTTGAATAACTTGCGTTTGCCTGCATTGATCTCGAAAAAAATTTTTTTTGCATTTACCTCAGGACAATACAAAGAACCTGTTTCGATCGCAAAACTCAGCGAGTAAAATATGGTTTCAGGGCTCCCTTAAAGAAAAAAAAAATGTGGCTGATCCCTCTGTCAAAGGAATCGGTATAACACGAAAGTGGAATGTCTCTTGCATAAGCAGTTGAATGTTTATTACATCGAGGTGAACTTACCCATTGCTGTCGGTGTTTCGCTGGTGCGGCACCATTTGACGTGGATAAACCTAAAGTCCCTAGATCTTTTTTCCGTTTTTAAGTAGCGAGAACTACCTCCTCTCCCGGCACCCTCGCTCAAAGCCAGCGTCGGCAGCCGTGTTCTTCCTAAACACGCGCGCAGATAGCGTCCGGCGGTCAACCTACGCGTTCCTATCAAATATGATAGTGGACGTGCCATATGTAAGGAAGCGCCTACTGGAACGCGCAACTTTGACGTTCTCTCGCTGCAGCATTCAAGTAAACGCTTTAGGAAGAACATGGCTGCCAAGATCAACGCCGACCAATCAGATGCGCCAGCGGCATATCAAAGCTTTTCGCTACTTAAAAAACGGAAAAAATATCTAGGGACTTTAGATGAACCCACGTTCACTCACTGCCTGCATGCATCAAGGGCTAAGCCTTTGTGGTAACTGAAGTAGTTTACCTAATAACTGGGCACAGTCTATAGTAAGTGCCGCGCAACAAAGGTATCGGTCATATTTAGTTGCGCCAAATTGACCCGTCAACATCGTTACCGTGCTATGACGCCTAACGCAGCAGTTTTCTTTTTTCCATCATGCTCGAAGAGCGGTCGGCGGGGAAACGTCACCCACGAATAAAGGTGACGTGCCCTACTACTGCGCTATCGGCGCATATACGCTCGAAGCTGTACGAATCATAGGGTTTCTTACCATTACCTAGAGGTAAAACTGGCACTCTAACGCCATTGTATGCATTGAAATGCTGGGATATGGTGGATACGGAATGCCATCGTCTCCTAACGGCTCTGATGTTTCCGACACGCGTCTAACTTGGAGGCGTTCCGCGCGTCATAGTGATTAATTTTGCGCTGAAGTAGCCCGTAATGCCCGTAATGAGCTATTCCTTTATAAAAGCTCATAGCTGAAGTTCTCATATGTAAATAAAAAGAAGTTTTATTTACATATGAGAACTTATCCTTCTATACACTGCTTTATAAAAAGTTACAAGCAACGACTGACCGCTAAAGTTTGATAACAGACGACAACGTGAAAGCTTCCTCCGCGTCCGTCTATCGTCTGTTTCCTCTTTTCGCCGTTTGATTATGCCCTGCCGTTCAGTAATATACTGTTGTAAGATGTAGTATGTGTGAATGAGATCCTTTTACGAAGGTTCTGTGTTAGAGAAGCTATATTTATGGAGCCGTATCCACGAATGAGTCAAAGGCCCACTCGATGCCAGCCAAGGCAAGCTTCGCAGTCACATACCATAATTCCCATCGCAGTACAGCGCCTCTTAAAGGGACCCTGAAACGGTTTTGACGATTTTGTGCGAACATGGTGATCCATTAGAGCGAGTCATTAGGATCATTTGAGGGCAGATTTCAGCGCTGTGCGTAAAGTGTGGAATTTACAATAAGGTTTTCAACACGTGCATCGCAAAAGATCTCAGCGGCTCGCCAAAAGGCGTTTTCAAACGCCCCCGCCATCGACCGATCGAATGGGAGGTCGCTGATTGGCCCCGAACCATCACGTGCACGTAATTTTCAAAACCTAGCTGCGAACAACGTGCTTCTACAACGTACTCCTTCGTTTCAGCCAACGGTATCGTCGCGGCATCTGGCGGCGTACATACGAGTCGTCGGCGCTCTATTACAGAGGCTAGCACTGCCGAGGCGGGCGACCTCAGTAAGGATATCGGGGCGCTATGTCGTTACGGAGGGCTCGGCAGAGCGGCTGACGCGGAAGGCGCTGTCGTCGTTAGCGCGCACTCCGCAGCAGATCGAGTTGAGGAGGAACAGCCGTGGTAAGGAGGAAGGCGACAGAAATAAGCCCATAGCTGCCTTAGCGCATGGTGCTTCGCTTTATTTATGGTGTGAATGATTTCACAATTGTGTTGCCTAATCAGTGACGCAATGTCAAAAAAACGTTTCAGGGACCCTTTAAGAAACACGCATAGACGGTGGCGCCACATTTCTTTCTAGGTAAGTGCTGCGTCTTTGAGAACGGTAGCCTTGGTGTATGCAAGAGATGGGCAATGGAACGCGTCACGTCACTTAGGCGATCAGCGATGACAAAAGGGCCGCTGTATCGATCCATTCTAATATATGGTACGAACCAACGCCTCCTAGAAAGGTTTCTTGTCTAGGAGGCGGTACGAATGCGGCTATACGCGTGGTCGACGCCTCCTGGACAAGTTCCCCATACCTTTCTAGGAGGCGTTGGCACAGCTCTGCACGCGTTCTGCGAGGCGGACTTTGGAACGCGCCTGGAGTGGTACCGCCATTCAGGAGAGACGAAGTAAAGCTGCAGTGATTCACTGCCTATCCTGGATAGCAGCACCGTTCCAGGCAATGTGCGCCTGGATGCGCGCGTGCTGAGTCGGACGAGACAAGGTGCGTTCGTACAGCATCGAGCATGTGCGGCGTTAGCGGAGTGGTAGCGTACCGGGCACCTTTCGTCGCAGCGCAGGGGGCTGTGAGTTATTCCGAGCGCATCAAGTTTTTCTCAGTGTTTTTCTTTATTGTTGTTCTTACGTGTTTACTGCATCATATCCGTTACGGTAGTTACGTATGGGGTCGTGGTAGACCCCGGCATAAAAGACTTTCGCGGACATAAATCCCAAGCGGTGGAGCAACGAACATCGGGAGCCTGTCGTGCGCGCTGCTGCGCACGAGAAAGTCGAGAAGGCACTTTATGCCTGGTTTTTAGAAGTCGGAGCTAAGAACATTCCGGTGGATGGCCCAATGCTAATGGCTAAGGTCAAATTGTTTCCCGCTGCACTCGGTGAAGAGAACTTCGTCGACAACACCGGGTGGCTTCACAGATTTAAGAACCGCGATTACATCGTCGGCCGAACCATTTATGGCGAAAGCGAAGCCGTCCGCAGCCAGGACATCCAGCAGTGGATTACGAAGTAGTGGCCGGAAATTGATCGTACTCGGCCGCTGAAGTGGCCGCGGCGTTCGGCTTCATTCGCCGTTGTTGCGGCGACATGGAAGTGACCGGGCTGTCGCACCTAGACAGCCTCGGCAAGATAAGAGTTCCATTCCCAGTGCATCAAAAGTTTATCTGAGCGTTCTACATGCGAAGCAGCTTATTTATTTATTTATTTATTTATTTATTTATTTATTTGAAAGTACCTTACATGGCCACATGGGCATTGAGTAAGGGGGGCTTCACAGAACTTGTATAAACCAAAGGTATATAGACAAAGTAAATGACGTAAGCAAAAAAGACAAGTGAAAAGCACAGCATAAGTAATACAAAAAATGTTATAAAAGGTGAAATTATACAAGAACGATGCACAGAAGCTAACATCAAAAAGTGAGATACAAGTTACGTAGTATAATATAGTGCATAATAAATTACACAGAAAATACAAGTGATACAATGTATATTATGGCGTAACAAAAAAAAGGAAAGAAGATGGCGGGGGCTTTGTCCTTCCCTCCCTCCGCCGTGTGGTGTCCACATCCGCACTGCGCATGCGCATGTTCCTCCCCCTCCTCTCCTTGTCTGCTCTCCGCACGGCGCGCGTTGACTATGCAAACGCTCTCTTCGATGAACGCTTTACCAGCTCGCAAGGAACGAAAACGCGCCCTCGCCCGCGGGAGACAACGCTGACGCAGGCAGCATCTGCTAGCGTCAAACCGATACAAACGCGACACCTAGTCCGTGGCCTCCGCGATCGGCTGCGTCTACGCGGCGTTGCTCCGGCCGTCCCATTTGTCGCTTACACAAAGGGAGAAGTGTAAAAGGACAGAAAGTTAAGCGAGTTGGTAACAGTCCATAATCAAAAGAAGAGGCGTGCAGGACACGGACACAAGGAGAGCAGTGAACACCACGAACGCCGACTAACAACTGATGCACAGCACAGAGGCGAAAGAGAAAGAAGACACACAGCTTATCTGCGCATGCTCGGAATGGTAGCGCCACCTGTCAATCGGTTACACGTGCCGGTCTTCGCGATAGACAACTCCTAAAGCATTCTATCTCCTCTCTGTTTAAGCTAATCGACGGCTGACTCACGCATGCACTTCCACTAATACTGATATGCCAGGCCTCAACCAATAAACGCGTATCTTCGTTCTAATGCCTGTACAGGATCTCGGTTTTGTCTAACTCGGGCATGCAGCTACAGACCTGGCAGTGCAAGGATATATTGGACGGCGTCCCACCTGATAGCGACCGAAGTCGTGCTCGAAGTCGTGCGTGCACCGTTTGACCATTAGCTTTAATGCGCAGGTCGAGCGCCTCTTAGATGCAGGTTACCCTAGAATAGCCATAGCCACAGTAGCTGAGCGTCTTAAAGGGGCCCTGCGACACAAATTGAGCAGGCCGTTTTTATCACTGATTCTAGAACTGTTGCACGCGGGGATGTCGCAGAGAGAGTAGAAACGCCGAAAGCAAAGTGGCTATAATTTTATTTCAGCGAACGAACCACCCAAAATCACTTCCCGTTTGAACTGAGGCGACACACATCGGATATTTTTGTTACAGGAAGTGACATGGAGTGACGACATAGGAGGGGCCAGGCTGGGCGTTCTGATTGGCTTGACGCTCCAAGGTGCTTGTCACACACGTGTGGTGTCTGCTTGGCCACGCTTTTCAGTACCAAAATATACTAAAATAGTTTTTATGCTTCGTAAGAAAGAAAGCAAGTATCTGACATTACTTGCGAAACGACACTAGGCGCGCTGTGCAGTGGTTGGCGCGTCCATATGGCACGTCCACTAAGCACAGCGAGTTCGACGCGTGCCGCCGTATTTGGACTGCGCGTCACGCCATCTGTTGCAGGCGCGGCGAAACAACGCGCTGAGCTACCACACGCTCCCGGTGTCGCTCTATAAGACGCGCATTGCTATTGAACGCCTCCATTGACGTCAGCGGGAGAGCGAAATACGAAAGGGAATGTTGGTTTCATGCTTCTGCTCGTGTTTTGAACTTCGAGGGCTAATAACTCCAGTTCTAGACCACCGATTTGCATAATTCTTTTTGCATTCATCTCAGCATTCGATCCTACACACACTGCAGTACTGCAGACGGCAGTTGAAAAAGTGTCGCAGGGCCCCTTTAAGAAGTCGATCTCAACCGGAACAAAAGCTGTAGCAGAGAGTACCATTAACAAGAAAAAGTTCGTGAGTACTCCGTATATCCACGCAGTTTCGCACAGGCTTAAGAAAGTGGGAAGTAAATATGGGGTTAATGTTGTGTTTTCGGATCCCAATAAGTTAGGAAGGGTTTGTGCTGCAGTGCATAGAAGACATGAGCAGATGGAAGGTAAGAAGCGAACGGATATCTGTCCGGTTAAGCACCTAGCCAAGAACAATTTCACCGACTGTCGCATGGGTGTGGTTTATAAGATTCCTTTTAGCTGCGGGCGTTTTTATGTAGGGCAAACTGCGCGTTGTATTAATCAAAGATTAATTGAACACAGAAGGTCGCTATCAGGTGGGACGCCGTCCAATCTATCCTTGCACTGCCAGGTCTGTAGCTGCATGCCCGAGTTAGACAAAACCGAGATCCTGTACAGGCATAAGAACGAAGATACGCGTTTATTGGTTGAGGCCTGGCATATCAGTATTAGTGGAAGTGCATGCGTGAGTCAGCCGTCGATTAGCTTAAACAGAGAGGAGATAGAATGCCTTAGGAGTTGTCTATCGCGAAGACCGGCACGTGTAACCGATTGACAGGTGGCGCTACCATTCCGAGCATGCGCAGATAAGCTGTGTGTCTTCTTTCTCTTTCGCCTCTGTGCTGTGCATCAGTTGTTAGTCGGCGTTCGTGGTGTTCACTGCTCTCCTTGTGTCCGTGTCCTGCACGCCTCTTCTTTTGATTAAGGGAGAAGTGTAATTCCTCTAGCGCCTAAAGGCGCCGCTAGGTGGCGCCCTTAGCCCAAGGCTGCCACCCCCCCCCCCCCCCCCTACAGGAGGCCATGGGTTTCAGGAGTAACAGGGGAAAGCTGAACATGCCGGCGATAGATATAAGTAAAAGGCGCTTAGAGCATTGGTGGCGCAAAAGTATGGAGCGAACAAAAGCGCAAGGTGGTTCGGGTAAGATTGTTACATCACAGCGGAACGATAATACATACAATAAATAGACGAGGAGAAAAATTAGTTATGAAAATATGTGTGATTCGGGAAAAGAATTGTTTGTAGAGGAAACGGAAATAAAGCTAGAGCTTGGTGGCCCGGCTACCGCCCCGTTATAAAGGGGACGCTCCTAATATCCATCCATCCATCCATTACGGAATGGGCATAGGAATGGACATAGGCGACGATTGTGTACAGCTTTTGAGGGAAATATATCGAGAAAATACAGTTTGCATAGAATGGGAAGGAATCAGTAGCAGAGAGAACGTTGATATTAGCAAGGGGCTGAGACAGGGATGTCCTTTGTCGCCGCTGTTATTCATGCTCGTACATGGTTAGAATGGAAAAGGCGCTAGGAGATAGCGACATTGGTTTTAATCTGTCACACAAACAGGGCGGCGTGATGATTGAGCAGATGCTTCCGGGTTTATTTTATGCTGATGATATTGTCTTATTCGCGGACAGTCGAGATGATATACAACGGCTGGTGAATATATGCGGGAAGGAAGGCGAGGCTCTAGGACTAGGATTTAGTGTAACAAAATGCGGACTGATGGTATTCAATGATCCCAACGACCAGGCGGTATCCATACAGGGCCAAGAAATACCGAGAGTAAGCGAATACAAGTACCTTGGCGTATGGGTAAATGAGGGTGATAGATACATGAAGGTACACGAAAAAGCCTTGGCAGCAAAGGGAAAGAGGAACGCAGCAATAATGAAGCACAGAACGTTATGGGGACACAATAGGTACGAGGTGCTTAGGGGTCTGTGGAAAGGGGTAATGGTACGGGGGCTTACATTTGGGAACTCAGTGGTGTGCATGAGGCCAGAGATACAATCAGGAATGGACGTGAATCAAAGAACTGTGGGACGCCTCGCGTTGGGTGCCCACGGGAAAACGACAAACGAGGCTGTAAAGGGCGATATGGGATGGACGAGTTTTGAGGCAAGGGAAGCGCAGAGAAAAATAAGGTTAGAAGAGAGGCTAAGGAATATGAAAGAGAGTAGGTGGGCAGTGAAGGTGTTCCGCTATTTATATAGAAAGAGCGTTGACACGCAGTGGAGAAAGAGAACTAGGAGGCTCACCAGTAAATAGACGGCTCTAAGAGAACTGACAACAAAGAGCGTAAAGGGAAAAGTCAGAGAGGCGGATCAGAGTTACTGGAGGGCAGCGATAAAAAAAAAAACCGACTCTGAATAACTACCGAGAGGACAAAAACGAAATAAAGAGGGAGGCATTTTATGATAATTCAAGAGGAAGCGCTTTATTGTTTGAAGCGAGATCGGGCTGCCTTAGAACGCGCATTTATAAAGCGAAATTCAGCAAAGAAGAAGAAAAATGCACATGCTGTGAGGAGGATAGGGAAACAACAGAGCGTGTTCTGATTGAATGCGGAAATATCCACCCAGGTGTACGTTCGTGCACCACCCTACAGGAAGCCTTGGGTTTTAGGGCGAACAATGGGAAGCTCAACATAGCCGCGATTGAAATAAGTAAGAGACGGTTAGAATACTGGTGGCAGAAAACTAGAGAGAACGGACAAAAATAATTATAGGGGAAAATAAGGACTTTCTGCCATAAGGGGCAGGGAACTGGGCTGTGAATTTCCGTTTTTGCTATAGTATGATCGATTTGATTGAAGTAAATTTAAAAGGCATGAGGAAAATTTAAAGAGAGAGAAAAAAAGTTCTTAAGTCTTCTTACGAGCCTGGTGGCGCACATGTCACCGCCCCGTTACAAAGGGGACGCTCATAGCATCCATCCATCCATCCATTCATCCATCCATTACGGACTTTCTGCCATAAGGGGTAGGGAACTGGGCTATGAATTTCCGCTTTAGCTATAGTATGATCGATTTGATTGAAGTAGATTTAAAAGGCATGAGGACAATTTAAAGAGAGAAAAAAAGTTCTAAAATTTTCTTACGAGCCTGGTGGCGCACATGTCACCGCCCCGTTACAAAGGGGACGCTCATAGCATCCATCCATCCATCCATCGTAAGTATACAGCCAGTAACGAAACGGATGGGACGAAGAAGAGCGTTAAGAGCATGGTCAGAGCGGCGGAGAAGTCTGATGGGATAGCAGGAATGGAGAAGAAGCCGGCATTGAACAACTACAGAAAAGGTAAAGACGAAATCAAGAGAGAAAAATCTTACGATAATTCAAAGGGAAGCACTTTACTGTTTGAAGCATGGTCCGGTTGAAGGATGGTCATGTGGGCGAGTTGCCTGAGAACCCGAAGTTACAGAGCGAAATTCAATAAAGGGGATACATGTACGTGCTGTGGAAAAGCTAGGAAAACGACAGATCATATTTTAATTGAATGTACAGATGTCCACCCAGGTGTAGCTGTGGTGGACACTACCCTACAGGAGGCCATAGGTTTCAGGGGTAGCACGGGAAAGCTGAACATGTCGGCGATAGAGATAAGTAAAAGGCGCTTAGAGTATTGGTGGCGCAAAAGTATGGAGCAAACAGAAGCGCAAGGTAATTCGGGTAAGATTGTTACTTCACAGCGGAACGATAATAGATAAAATAGGTAGGCGAGGAGAAAAGTTAGTTGTAAAAATATGTGTGATTCGGGAAATGTTTGTAGAGGAAAAGAATTCACAGCATATCCACGGAGTGAATGATGATGAGTGGGCGAAGCTCCGGAGGTTCATCGTAGATCGTGCCGAGTTCCGGATTAATTAGTTAACGCGCACGCTACGATTCCTTATGGTTCAACTACGCACAAGTGAAATCTCCCACCCGCACTTCATTGCAAGTCAAGATCCAGTGCCTATATATATATATATATATATATATATATATATATATATATATAATATATATATATATATATATTATATATATATATGAGTGGCCGGTGAACGCTTCTCCAGCGCGAGCAGTCGGTATTTTTCAATCAAGAAACTCGCTAGAAGACACTGCCTGCGTCAAGCTTGTCTCTCGCGGGTGAGGGCGCGTTCTCCTTCTTTGCGAGCTGGTAGTGCGTTCATCGAAGAAAGAGCGTTTCCAAGACGAACGATGGGACGAAGAAGAGCGTTAAGAGCATGGTCAGAGCGGCGGAGAAGTCTGATGGGATAGCAGGAATGGAGAAGAAGCCGGCATTGAACAACTACAGAAAAGGTAAAGACGAAATCAAGAGAGAAAAATCTTACGATAATTCAAGGGAAGCACTTTACTGTTTGAAGCATGGTCCGGTTGAAGGATGGTCATGTGGGCGAGTTGCCTGAGAACCCGAAGTTACAGAGCGAAATTCAATAAAGGGGATACATGTACGTGCTGTGGAAAAGCTAGGAAAACGACAGATCATATTTTAATTGAATGTACAGATGTCCACCCAGGTGTAGCTGTGGTGGACACTACCCTACAGGAGGCCATAGGTTTCAGGGGTAGCACGGGAAAGCTGAACATGTCGGCGATAGAGATAAGTAAAAGGCGCTTAGAGTATTGGTGGCGCAAAAGTATGGAGCAAACAGAAGCGCAAGGTAATTCGGGTAAGATTGTTACTTCACAGCGGAACGATAATAGATAGAATAGGTAGGCGAGGAGAAAAGTTAGTCGTGAAAATATGTGTGATTCGGGAAATGTTTGTAGAGCAAAAAAATTCACAGCATATCCACGGAGTGAATGATGATGAGTGGGCGAAGCTCCGGAGGTTCATCGTAGATCGTGCCGAGTTCCGGATTAATTTAGTTAACGCGCACGCTACGATTCCTTATGGTTCTACTACGCGCAAGTGAAATCTCCCACCCGCACTTCATTGCAAGTCAAGACCCAGTGCCTATATATATATATATATATATATATATATATATATATATATATATATATATATATATATATATATATGGGTGGCCGGTGAACGCTTCTCCAGCGCGAGCAGTCGGTATTTTTCAATCAAGAAACTCGCTAGAAGACGCTGCCTGCGTCAAGCTTGTCTCTCGCGGGTGAGGGCGCGTTCTCCTTCTTTGCGAGCTGGTAGTGCGTTCATCGAAGAAAGAGCGTTTCCATAGTCAACGCGCTCCTTTCGCTCTCTCTGTCTCTCTCTCTCGCAAGACAGCAGATGGAAGAGTGAGAGAGCTCGCGCGCCTCCCACACGCGCCCTCTTTAGTAGCGCGTTCCTAGTAGGTAACGCGCTACTATAACGGACGGACAGACCGAAACCTTAAGGAACTTTGCCCCTAAAAAGAAATAAAGCTAGAGCTTGGTGGCCCGGCTACCACCCCGTTTTAAAGGGGACGCTCCTAATATCCATCCATCCATCCATCGTGGCGTGCTCTGCGCGCTCGCCTGACTGGCAATACCTGCCAGTTGCAGTGCGAGTTCAGTCACGAGTCGGCCGTTTTGGCGCATTTTCACGCAGAAGAACCACGGACATGCAATCAAATTATTGTCGACTCCTTCCTGCAGCTACAAGAAGTAAAGGCGTGTTCTCTAAAGGAGTACTGACACCAATTTTCGAAGCTGAGTTTACTCCACCATACAATTAACTCTCCTATATGCGAATACAACTCTGAGCAAATATTAAGCTCAGGAAATGCTGATATTTCATTTTGGCGTCAAAGTCAACATTCACATGGCGTGCCTACTGACATCGACAGTAGTGTTACGTCAGGCTACAGTACAAATTTTCGTGACTTCACGCAGCAGTATTATAGAGGCTGGAAAGGTTTTCCTAGTGTTGGGAACGGGTGCCCTTTCCCTAAGTGCCGGTGAAACCAGTTCGAGTGCTCTCGCGAGCGGGTAGATGGGGGCGCTGCTGCTCTCAGGCGGGCGTGTGCCGAAGCAGCCAAAGGAATGCAGACCAAAGTCGCTAGTTTGCTGTAGCACGTGTGTCGGTGGTGTTTACTGCGGTATTTTTACGTTGACGCCGCAGTGCTACGACCTGATGCGATGCAACGTGCTGTACTTCTGTGACAAGGCCTTCGGAAGAAGAGAGGACCGTGTTTTGTTCCTTGTTGTAAGGGCGGTTGCAAGTCAACAGAATATGTTTCGTTGTTCCACGCTCCGCCTGACCGTGTTCGCCTGAAGGAATGGGCTCAAGAGGGAATATCAAGAGGGACGATAAAGTGCTCACGGATACCTGCATTGTGTGTTCTCGCCACTTGGACGAGCGATTCAGTCATAGAACGTTCAGGCAAGTAATTGATCGACGGGGAGGTTGTCGAGCTCGACCGCGAACGTCCGGCGCTTACGGAGGACGCTGTTCCCACAATTTTTCCTGACGCACCATTATATTTCACGAAGGAGCTACCGAAAAATGGAGCAGAAAGAAACCTGCTCTGCACGACTCACCTGAAGCCACCGAAGCACAGACCTGCTGCACGGATGAAACGCCGCAAATGCCGCGCCCGTTGGGGGAAATTGAGTTACCGTCGCCATTCCGCAGCAACATTCAGCTTCCATGTGATGCCACTGCTTTGTGCTTCGCATGGCACACCGGCACGGAGCCGTGTGACGTCCGTGTCTCGAAGCACGTTACGTTTTCGACGTCCATGGAAGCTGTTGCGACGCAGGAAAAATTGCATACTTGCAGCGTGTTTTGCCGTGGCGCTAAGATGGACGAGTTTTGCGTAAGCAACGAGTTAGATGCTGCCCTGGCGTTGAAGGTCGACGAAATACGACTTCGTCCAGGGTGTGGTATTGAGCCTGTCACCAGTGGTCAGGGTGTGCTTTTTGGTACGTGTAACTTTTCCCGTTGAAGGAAAAAACAAAAAAAAAAAGATTCTATTTTATTAGGGCTGCTTGCGTGGCCTTCATCATTCTGGGTCAAACAGCAGCGCAACAGGGACGAAGTTCAACCACAGAGAAACATCCCAAGCGCGTGGTGTCGTTTCTCTCCGTTGCACTGCTGTTTTAACTGTTGTCCAACTCGCTCAAACCAAAGTTTTATTTCATCAATAGTCGTTTTGACATGCTCGTTAATTTTCGAAAACTACTGGGAACTCATACGTGATTGTGTCCCTGTTGTTTCGTACTTGCGTTCTCTTGGAAAAGGTATGTCGGAGTAACGGCGATGGAAAACACTCCGAACTTACGAGCGCCCGCCGAAAAGCGCACCCGCCTGCGGGCGCTGGCGACATAGCAAAATATTTCACATGGCTCGCGCCTTTCACCACACTAGGAAAACCTTCTAGCCTCTATAGCAGTATGGCAAGTTGTGATGACGTCAGGTACAAAAAAATTGTTGTTTGTTGTTGTTTTGTGGGGTTTTACGTCCCAAAACCAGCTCTGAATATGAGAGACGCCGTAGTGGAGGGCTCCGGAAATTTCGACCACCTGGGGTTCTTTAACGTGCACTGACATCGCACAGCACACGGGCCTCAACATTTCGCCTCCATCGAAATGCAGCCGCCGCGGCCGGGATTCGATCCCGCGAAGGTACAAAAAAAATTGGCAGATCCCACGGGCAGTGGGAATCAAGGAAATGCGAAGCACGCATCAGGAACATAAAATGGATTTGCGTTGTTGTCTCACTATACCGAGTTTTGTACATATGAAGTTAACGAAACGGCCGCAAGAGCACCAAGACTGTGGCGCCTTAGCAATATTACTATACATCCCATTAACGAAACGCGTGGCACATGTAAATCATGCCGCTCATGATATGCATGTCACGATTTTCATGTTATAACCTGTCACTTATGATCGTCATGCAGTCTTGTGTCATACCAATTTTCGTATGCGTCCCATTAACGACGATTTTCATGTTATAACCTGTCACTTATGATCGTCATGCAGTCTTGTGTCATACCAATTTTCGTATGCGTCCCATTAACGAAACGGCAGCATAGCGCCAGGACCGTGGCATGTAAATCATGTCGCTCATGACATGCATGTCATGATTTTCATGTTACGACCTGTCATTATGATGGTCATGCAGTCGCGTTGTGCCATAGCGATTTTGGTGTACACCCCATTAACGAAACGCGTGGCATGTAAATGATGCCGGCCATGACATGCATGTTATGATTACAATGTTATGACCTGTCATTTATGTTCGTCATTCAGTCATACCAATTCTCGCATAAATCCCGTTAACCCTCATGCCTCATGCAGTCATGCAGTCATGTTGTGGCATACCAATTTTCGTATACATCTCATTAGCGAAACTGCCAGGAGAGCACTAAGACCGTGGCATGTAAATCATGTCGCTCATTGACATTCATATCATGATTTTCATGTTATGACCTGTCATTTATGTTCGTCATGCAGTCATGTGGTTGCATGCCAATTTTCGTATACATCCCGTCGACGAAACGCGTGGCATGTAAATCATGTCGCTCATGACATGCATGTCATGATTTTCATGCTCTGACCTGTCACTTATGTTCGTCACGCAGTCATGTTGTAGCATAGCAATTTTCGTATACATCCCATTAACGAAACGGCCAGGAGAGCAGAAATACCGTTGCATGTAAGTCATCTCGCTCATGACACGCATGTCATGATTTTCATGTTATGACGGGTCATTTACATTCGTCATGCCGTCATGTTGTGGCATACCAATTTTCGTAAGCATCCCATTAGCGAAACAGCCAGGAGAGCACAAAATCGTAGGCGGCTAGATAGATAGATAGATAGATAGATAGATAGATAGATAGATAGATAGATAGATAGATAGATAGATAGATAGATAGATAGATACGCTCAAACTCACCGAAGTTCGCTAAGAAATGCTTCGCATTTAAAACATGTAAAATGGCTTCTCGCGCGTCACTCTTGGTCATCTGCTCTCGCCGTTCAGTCGCCGTAGTTGAGAGTGCCTCTGAAGGGAGCGAGCGAAGTCGGACTTGGGCATTTGGGCATTGCAACGATAATCCAAATGCAACGCAGTTTGCAGCAGCATACAAACGTCTCATAGTGCACAATGATGTGAAGGATATCGATGGAGGAAATAGCTTGCCATTAGAACACATTGAAATCCTCTTTGCAAGCTCCTCTGAAAAACCAGCGTCTCATGATGTAATTAATTTGACTGCCCCCCAAAGAAGCCCTGTAAGCAGTGAACAACTTACTGAAGCTATCTCGCTAGATCATGGCTACTCTGCTGACTCAGGGAGGGTGTCTGAACTTGGAGATGCAATTGTTGCACAAGTGGCAGGGTTCGTAGCTCGCATCTTACTGCTTCGCCTTCAGTGTGATGAACGCGCTTCCGCGCTGAAGGTATCAACTCCCCTATCCATGCCTGCATATTCCCTGATTTGGCAAAAAACACTAGGCGGGCTCATCTATGCTTCATCTGATCTTCTGAACATCTGCCGACAATGTGAGAAAGATCTGCGTAGAGCGCAGGTGGGCTCGCCACTACGTTCCCAAATGCTTGCAGCTAAGTTTGCAATGGCCACTATGACAACCCTTGTTGGCAAGGGCTTCTTTAAAGTGCTAAATCAGCACATGCTAGAAAACAATCCGCATGAGTGCCACTCATCGCATCTTATGACGGGAATCATAGACGAGTGCTTTGATGTGAGGCTGCGCTATGTTGCCAAAATGACAACAGACCGTCTTCACCAAGAAAGAATCAGGCAAAAGCACACAAAGTTGGCACAGTTTAAGGACCAATAAATCTAGATAATGTAACGAATTTTTGTGATATCACTGGATAATTATTCACTTACTATAAATTTTATGTGAGAACACAACATTGACATGAAGGTTCAAAGGCCACTATTACTTTATTAAATGAAAGCAAATATAAAAAAACTCATGTTTCTTAGCAATTCGGCAAGCACTGGTTTCCCAACAATGTATCGGAGAGCTTGTTTACTACACATCCAAAGAGTAGACTGGCCTTTTTTAATATTGCCACGGCAGTGAGTGGCAGCTAAGTTGATCATAGTGCCTGCGGCCTCTTGCAGAGAAGCAAGGTCCTTGTTTGATTCTCTTCCTGGTTTTAGCATTCACTGCAAGGACCCACTGGTTTTACTGATAACATACACTGCGTGGATCACTAATGGAGTGGAAAAAGGAATCCCATTAAAACGGGATATTTATGAAGATGATTGTACAGTTCTAAGAGCACTGAGCCGTGATTGCAGTCAGTAGGTGCAGCTTCCTCATGGTGAACCAAGGTGGTGCCTTGTACAAATAAACCTACCATTTATTTTGGTCATTTGCCCTGTGGGCGCACTGAAAAAGCTTTGTTAGGGTGCATGAAGTTTTCGAATCAATCGTTGGCACTTAGCATTCATAGTAGGTAAAAGGTGCTTCATTACTCATGCAAACAAGGAAAATCCCAAAGACTTGAGCTTTAAGCGTCATAGTTGTGGTTCCTCAACATCTGCCTAAGTGAGGCACACAGTGACTTTTGCATTCCTCCTTCTCTGGAATGTGACTACTTCTGGAAAACAAACTTGTGAGATTGCACTCATAAAACAATACTACCACTGATCAGTCATGGCAAGCTCATGAGCACTGTGTGCAGAGATCAGGGGAGAAATGGGATGTCGTATTGTGGCATGTTTCTTGTTTTGCTTAAAGTTCTAGCTTGAATCACTTGCACATGCATTTTGCTAAAGCATTTGTTTTGCGTGGCGTCAAGGCAAACTGTATGAACCATCACTGTGGATGGCAAGTGGACCTTTCGCTAGAGCATTCTGTGTAATGATGTGGACATTCTCTGAATGTTCCCAGTGCCTTATTCATGAGACATGTGTAACCTAGAAGACAGCAGTGCATTTTCAAGGTTCACTCCGGCACATCCTTCAGCAGATCTTTGTAAAATTTGTCTTTTTTGGTCACCTGGAACACGATTGGTTTTACTACCAAAATATTCATTGGGTTTAGTTTACTGTCTTTACAATAGCCTTCTATGATTTCGTGTACACTGTAACGATGAAAAGTAGGCGTATATAATAAATGAACTGTAACTTGATTACTCTTTTTATACGCTTTTAAATGTACCTTCATTCGGGGTTCATAGCTTACTAAAGCTGTTTGCCTCTTAATGTTGCAATGCTTTGGGTGTGCTTGAGCAGTGCTAAAAAATTAACACCATCTTCCCAAAGGAAAGCCTGATGGGATGCGAAGCAGCAGCGTTGCGCACGGGTGGCGTCACGGGTTGAACGGCGCTAACGCCGGTGCTTCGCATCCCATCAGGGTTCCCATTGGGAAGACGGTGTTAATTTTCAACGCGTACGTTAGGCGCGCGTCAGGTTTATTGAGCGTGAACCGACGAGTCGGCGGTGTAGAGAGCGGCGGTGGCGGCAGGTGTTGCGGGCGAACGGACGAGGCGGCAGCTGCGGGCGCTGCGGCGAGCCAACACCCTCTAGAGGGTGTTGGGCGAGCGCGCGGCAGGCGAGGGAGAGAGTGACTTCAGCGCGCACTGCGAGGGGAGCGTGACGTCAACGCGCAGCTGCGGCGCGACCTACTTGGCACCGCTCCAACACCTGCGGCGAGGGGAGCGCGTTGCCGCGCGTTCGTACGGACGCACGGAGGGACAGCGTTACGCAGGCTAGTCAAAGAGCTGCTTCACATCTAAAATTTTCAAGGTGTACTGCAATAAAACATAAGCTATCTCTCTGCTTTTTACTTGTGGCAAAAGCCAGTGTATTAATGGCTGCAGATTTTGTTTGTTCTTTACCGCACCATTTTTTTTCAACTTTAATTTTGTGACCTACAACTGCCCTTTAGAGGTGTTTGCGTATTTTTGCCTATTTTTGTAACCAGCACCATCACAAAAGCCTCCAACTATTTGTGAGTACAGCACACAAATGATTATGGCCTGTAGGGGTAAGATTGGATAGTGTCTCTGTAAGCAAAAATGCAGCTACAACGCAATACCTGACCGTACTGTACTATTTATATTTACATCAATGTATTAGGGGTGTTTGTTGTGTAACATTAATATATAATATTATTATAGCTATGTCATTTAGCATTCAAATATGGTCACAAATACTGATTCCATGGACCAGCAGCATGATTAGCTTTCCCTATGCGATGCTTGCAATTTTCTTTACTGCTTTATCTTCTACAATATACCCTAATTATCATATTTCCTACTGTATTTGTATGAAACGTGCTGGCACCCGTGTGAAACGTGCAATGAGCATTCAATAAATAACAAAACACTCAGTGTTGTAAAGAATGTGCATCCAAGTACGGTGGCAACACAATCAATCCATAAGTCCACATGAATTCCAACCTTTCCCTTTGGTGGTGTGTATCCAATTTTCAAGACTACGGATCGCACATATGGAAATGGCTGTTCCAATGTTGTGTCACATCAGCGGTGAAAGGTCCCTACCGCAATGTTGGAGGAGCTGTTGCAGGGCTAAGACATATTTAGTTCAGCGCGTTAACGTGATAGCGGGGCTATGGGAATAGCGTTACTGTACCGCATTCGTTGCAGAAACGAGCTTTAGTTGAGCGGAAAAGAGTTTTCGGCCCGATAGCTGTGATTGTGGCGCCATCTAGCGAAAGATACATGCGTTCAAAAAGGTGAAAAGAAATAAAGCTTGAAATGTTCACGTACACTCCCGCGTGCAGCGGCATTCTAACTTTTCGAGAATAAAGAGAAATAAATATATACGAACCAAGTGCCAAGAGCATAAATTGACATGTTGCAGAAATGTAAACATATGCTCTCCCTCTGGGCCTGACAACGTTCGAAATAGGAGCGACCTCGAAAATTCGGCTGTTATCCCTAATACTGCGTCGTCGAAGCTACCTGAAGACAAGCGAAGCCATTTTGCTCAGTCATTTGCTACGAACGGAGTGAATCCTGCCACAGCAACATCAAATTCAACTCGAGGCGGGCGTCCGAAACCGCCGCCATGTTTTACGTGAACTACGACATAGAGTTAATATATTATCTCTATGAACTACGATAAACACGCAAACACGGTAACGTTAAATCTGCGAAATACCGTGGGCACGCTAAACAGTATCGGCCGTTTACGGCACTGCGCATGCGCATTTCCATCCCGCTATTACGACAAGTACGCTATTACGCTAAGCCCGATAAACTAAAAATGTCTAATATCGCACTCGAAAAGTGCTGCACGATGCAGGGGGGTGCAAGAGGGGAACTTACACCCACCAAGTCACACCAGCCATCCTAGCTTCCTCTAACACCGATGTCCCCATTCTTCACTCGTGCTTCCTTACTTTTAGGGGCGAAGCTCCTCTTAGCCTAACCGGGCGCAATCTTATACACGTTACGCGTCAGGCGTAACCCGCGTGCTTCCCGGCACGCGCTCGTCCTCGGCGTTCGCCTCGGCGCGTGCCTCCCGGCGCGTGCCTCTGCTGTCTTGTGTGTGTGAGAAAGAGAGAGACAGAGATAGAGCGAAAGGCGCGCGTTGGCTATGGAAACGCTCTTTCTTAGAGGAACGCTGTACCAGCTCGCAAAGAAGGAGAACGCGCCCTCACCCGCGAGAGACAACGTTGGGGCAGGCAGCGTCTCCTAGCGAGTTTCTTGATTGAGAAATACCGACTGCTCGCGTTGGAGAACCGTTCACCGGCCACCCATATAGGCACTGGATCTTGACTTGGAATGAAGTGCAGGTGGGAGATTTCACTTGCCCATAGTTGAACCATAAGGATTCGTAGCGTGCGCGTTAACTAAATTAATCCGGAACTCGGCACGATCTACGATGAACCTCCCGAACTTCGCCCACTCATCATCATTCACTCCGTGGATATGCTGTAATTTTTTTTTCGTGTTTCGGACACTGTGGAGCCTCGCTGTTAGTAATTCACCCCCCCCCCCCCCCTTCAACCGTTCTGATACAAAGACTTGGCCGTCTCCAAGACAAAATCCTGCCGACGCCACATCATTCACGAATTCCGTCCACTGGCTGTATTGTGTAACGAAATTGGACGCCCGAGGAACGTTTCGACAGCGTAACGACGTGGCACCACACACTGCTATAAAACAGACCGTAAATAAACGGCGACGACCTCAGCGGTCGACCCGGCTTTATTTGTCTCAAAACGAAGGACGCACATCGGAGAATAAAAAAAAAATGGAAACGCGAGAAATGATGTTCCTCGAAACATCTGTAGGTGCAAAATAGCGGGACCAAAATTTGCTAGAAAACACACACCGCAGTTAAAGGGCGCAACAACTGATTTCACAAACCTTAATGTGGCAAAAATGGATCGCGGTCCGACGCTCTGCACAGCTTTCCACGCGAGAGCGCTGGCAAGTCCGTCGACCGCAGCAGCAAGCGTAAGTGGCGCCTTATCAATTATGTAGACACGGGTCAGGCACGCCTTTCGTCGGCCTTTCGCCGTCCTTCGTCCATTGGGGCCCATGCCGCGAACGCTGCTGCAAGCGGCAGGCGCGGCAGGAGCCTTAGTTGTCAGGTGCCAAACAACCAACCGCGCACTAGGTCCTCGAAGCGGCGACAGACGAGGTTGGCTTGCTGAGGCTAGCGAAGCCACGTGACGCCGCCTCCTAGTTTTAGGGGCGAAGCTCCTTAAAGCGGCACCCGTTCGTCCCTCGTCGTAGTCGTAGTAGTGCGTAACCAGTCTTACGCTTTGACCTCCAAGGTGGTGCCGGTGGGAGATTTCTCCTGTGCGTTGTTGAACAATAAAAAATTCGCAGCGTGCGCGTTAACTAAAAGCCGAATTCTTCTGTCTCTCATTCCCCATTAGCAGCCATTTCGTGCGTCCCCGATGTATGTAGTAGTAGTAGTAGTAGTAGTAGTAGTAGTTAGTAGTAGGTAGCCACCGGCGCGTGCCTGCTGGAGCGCACGCGCTCCCCGGCAAACTCGACACTACCCTGGCAAACGCGAGAGACAATGTTGGCGCAGGCAGCGTCTCCTAGCGAGTTTCTTGATTGAGAAATACCGACTGCTCGCGTTGGAGAAGCGTTCACCGGCAAAACCCACATATATATATATATATATATATATATATGTATATATATATATATATATATATATATATATATATATATATATATATATATATATATATATATATATATATATATATATATATTGTTACGCGCTATTCCGCGCACGTTAGCGGCGCATCCTGCCGAGCCTGGAGGAATGCACCAAGAAGATGAAGATGACGATCAGAGCAGCGCTCGTGCTGATGCTCTGCCATCTTGTCTGCTGCTCTTGCCTTGTATATATTGTGTAAATATAATTTCTACACTCCTCTGGTTATTCTTATCCCCGTGGCATTTTTGGTGGAAGTGCCGGGTAGCCCATACGGTGCAACGGAGCTTCGCAGCGGCCGACGCTTGGCTTTCTGCACAATGGCGGAAGAGGAACCGGCGCCCACCGACGCGGCTGCAAGAACAACGGTCGTCCTTGCTCAGCTGAAAGACCCAGGCACATTCTGCGGTACTGACGATGTCGACATTGAAGACTGGCTGCCCATGTACGAGCGTGCAAGTAGGAACAATCATTGGGACGCGACTATCATGTTGGCGAATATCTTATTTTACCTCAAGGGAACAGCGAAGGTGTGGTTTGAGAATAACGAAGACGAAATTGGGAGCTGGGATGTATGCAAAGAAAAGATGCGTGCCCTGTTTGGCAAGTCCGCAGGCAGAAAGGCATCGGCAAAGAAGGAGTTGGCATCCCGAGCACAAACGTCGGCAGAGTCATACCTGACTTATATACAAGACGTGCTCGCCCTTTGTCGCAAAGCCGACGACGGCATGGCGGAGTCTGAGAAAGTGGGTCATGTGTTAAAAGGCATAGCAGATGACGCCTTCAATCTGCTAGTCTGCAAAGACTGCGACACGATCGATGCCATCATCCAGGAGTGCAAGCGCTTTGAAGCCGCCAAAAGTCGACGTATTGCCCATCAATTCGCTCGACTTCCGAACACGGCAGCAACATGGTCGTGCGCAGATGTACATGAGCCGTCGGCGCCGCTCACCGCGCCACTCACCGCCGAACACGTCAAGACAATCGTCCGACGTGAACTTGACGCTGTGTCTCCTGCTCCAACGTGCGCCCATACTTGTGACCACAGTTCCCAGATGGTGCCACTAGTTCAAGCTATCGTGCATCAGGAGCTCTCCAATGCTGGCCTAGACGCTGTGTGTGCCGCAGTTCCTTACCGGCCGATTGACCGCCGTCCTCCTTTTTCGTACGCGCAGGGTGAAAGGCCGCCATTCCGTACTCGCAATCCAGCCGAGTGGAGGACCGCTGATGACCGCCCCATATGCTTCCAATGCCGTCGCATTGGACACGTGGCCCGTTATTGTAACAGCCGGTGGTACTGGCGCCAGCCGTATGGATCCAACCGCCGCCCCGATTCGGACCATGGCCGATTTCAGCCCTACCGCGAGCCTCCTCAGGACACCGGTAACGACGTCCCTTCCACGCCGTACCGTCGCTCACCATCACCGCATGGTCACCAGTCCCGCTCGCCGCTGTCTCGCCGCCAGTCTCGCTCGCCCCAATTCCGCCGCCCTACGTCGCCGTCTGAACGCCTCCCCCGGGAAAACTAGCCGATGCAGCTCCCGGAGGTGATGCTGCATCGACGACTAGCCTGCCAAATCCTCTGACTACGCTGCAGACCAGACGGAACATGATAGACGTTAAACTGGATGACGTAGATGTTGTCGCTCTAGTGGACACAGGGGCTCAAATATCAGTGATGAATTCGGAGCTCCGTCGCCGCCTTAAGAAGGTCCTAACACCACCCACAGTTCCATTCATTCGTGTCGCCGATGGCGGAACGTTTCCGGTGCTAGGGATGTGCTCGGCTCGAATAAGTGTTGCTGACCGGTCCACAAGCGTACTACTTGCCGTGCTCGAGAAGTGCTCCCATGAACTTATTCTCGGTATGGATTTTCTGTCGGCCCATTCTGCCCTTATTGACTGTCGAACAGGCTCGCTTCAGCTTGACCTTCCGTATTACCATGACGTCCCTAATACACGCCCACCGCGCTTGTGCTCAGTGGATTACGTTCGCCTACCTCCTCAAGCTGTTACATATGTGGACTTGCGGTCTTTTTCCCCCATCCCCGATGGCGATTACATCTTGACTCCGATCACCGAGGTCTTATTGGCGAGGAACGTCGCTCTTCCTCACACTCTTATTAGAATGACGGGTCATCGAACATCGCTACCTATATTGAACTTCAGCTGGTGCACACAACTTATCCCAGCCGGTATGACTCTAGCCAACATCTCTCCTGTCGATGACTGCGCCGTTTCTGCATTCGTCGCCGACGCTTCTCTACCCTTGGCCCCTTCCGCTTCCTCCCACGTCGACGGTGACATTGACAAGATGATCGCATCTGACCTCCTGCCACAACAGATAGCAGATATGCGGTGCATATTAAAGTCCTACCGCGACATATTTGACTTTGATGACCGTCCTTTGGGGCAGACAACAATGGTCACTCATAAGATCGATACCGGAGACGCCAGCCCCATCCGACGACGTCCTTACCGCGTGTCCCACGCCGAGCGAAACGTAATACAACGTGAGGTGGACAAGATGCTCACCAAAGACGTCATCGAACCGTCGTGCAGTCCATGGGCATCGCCGGTCGTTCTTGTCAAGAAGAAAGATGGAAGCTGGCGATTCTGCGTGGACTACCGTCTCTTGAACAAAGTAACGCGCAAAGACGTCTATCCTCTGCCGCGGATCGACGACGCCCTCGACTGTCTACACGGATCTGCCTACTTCTCTTCTATTGACCTCAGGTCAGGATACTGGCAGATATCCGTCGATGATAAAGACCGCGAAAAGACCGCATTCGTTACGCCCGACGGACTTTACCAGTTTAAGGTAATGCCGTTTGGGCTCTGTAATGCCCCGGCCACATTTGAAAGGATGATCGACTCTCTCCTTCGTGGATACAAATGGTCGACGTGCCTGTGTTATCTTGACGATGTCATCGTGTTCTCGCCGACATTTGAAAGCCACCTCAGCCGCCTGTCAGCAGTTCTCCAAGTTTTCAGGCAAGCAGGCCTTCAGCTCAACTCTGCCAAATGTCGTTTTGGCCGCCGCGAAATCACTGTGCTTGGCCACCTTGTGAGTGCCGAAGGCGTGCAGCCTGACCCCGACAAAGTTCGCGTTGTCAAAGACTTCCCTCTACCTCGTTCCACTAAAGACGTACGGAGCTTTGTCGGCCTTTGCTCCTATTTTCGACGTTTCGTCAAGAATTTTGCCGACATTGCCCGTCCCCTTACGGAACTTCTAAAAAAGGAAACGTCCTTTTCTTGGGGTCCTGCCCAAGCCGATGCGTTTCGCACGCTGACAACTTTACTTACGTCACCGCCCATCTTGGCCCACTTTGACCCCTCAGCTCCCACTGAACTTCGCACCGACGCCAGTGGACATGGAATCGGCGCTGTTCTCGCCCAGCATCAACAAGGACGAAACCGCGTTATCGCCTATGCCAGTCGCCTTCTTTCCCCTTCGGAGTGCAAATTCTCTATCACTGAACGCGAGTGCCTCGCGCTAGTCTGGGCTGTCGGCAAGTTTCGGCCCTATTTGTTCGGTCGCACGTTTTCGGTCATCACAGACCACCACGCGCTTTGCTGGTTGTCCTCCCTCAAAGATCCGACTGGCCGACTGGGTCGCTGGGCACTGAAGCTACAAGAATACAGCTTCGAGGTCAGTTACAAGTCTGGCAGACTGCACCAGGATGCGGACTGCCTATCCCGCCATCCTGTGGACCCTCCCGACTTGTCAGCACACGATTCGGACGCCTGTGTCTTCGCACTCTCTACTTTAACCGACATACGCAGCGAACAGCTCAGCGATGCCAATCTGCGGTCCATTATCCACCGTCTGCGTTCTCGTTCCTCTGATCCAT
Source organism: Hyalomma asiaticum (assembly GCA_013339685.2). NCBI lineage: Eukaryota > Metazoa > Arthropoda > Arachnida > Ixodida > Ixodidae > Hyalomma > Hyalomma asiaticum. The sequence goes on from CM023484.1 coordinate 118,836,825, forward strand.
CTCTACAATTGTTCGTGCTCCATGATGGCATCTTGTACAGACGAAACACCACCTCCGATGGCCCCGAGCTTCTACTTGTTATCCCTGAAACACTCCGTTCGACTGTTCTTGAACAGCTTCATGACGCCCCAACAGCTGGACATCTTGGAGCAACTCGCACGTACGATCGCGTGCGGCGTAGATTCTTCTGGCCAGGCCTCCACCGTTCTGTACGCCGATACGTTTCTGCTTGTGAGTCCTGCCAGCGCCACAAGCATCCGTCCACGCCGCCAGCTGGTCCTCTTCAGCCAATAGATATTCCAGCTGTCCCGTTCTACCGCGTCGGGCTTGATCTCGTCGGACCATTCCCAACATCTTTGAATGGGAACAAGTGGATAGCAGTAGCTACCGACTACGCGACGCGATACGCCATCACGCGAGCGCTACCGACAAGCTGTGCCACTGACGTTGCGGAATTTCTCCTTTACGACGTTATTCTCCACCACGGTGCTCCTCGACAACTGCTGACCGACCGCGGACGCTCATTTCTGTCCAAAGTCGTCGACGACATTCTGCGTTCGTGTTCCATACGTCACAAACTGACCACTGCATATCACCCGCAAACCAATGGCCTTACCGAGCGCCTTAACCGTACACTGACCACAATGCTCTCCATGTACGTTTCTGCAGACCACCGTGATTGGGACAGCACCTTGCCATATGTAACATTCGCATATAACTCGTCTCGTCACGACACCGCTGGCTTCTCCCCCTTTTATCTCTTGTTTGGCCGCCATCCCACATTGCCTTTCGAGACTCTCCTACCAGCACCTGTGCGCCCTCTTACAGACTACGCCCACGATGCAGCATCTCGGGCTGCAACGGCTCGCCAGATTGCAAGGGATCGCCTTCAAGCTTCCCAACTATCCCAGAAGGCTCGGTACGACAGCCACCACAGAGTCGTCCATTACTCTCCAGGCTCACTGGTCCTCCTATGGACACCTTGCCGCCACGTTGGCTTGTCATCCAAGCTTCTTTCGCGTTACTCCGGGCCTTACAAGGTCCTGCGCCAGATCACTGACGTCACGTACGAGATCGCTCCGGTGCACAGCCGCTCTTCTGCCGTGCCTTCCACAGATATCGTGCACGTCTCCCGACTTAAACCTTATATTGTCGGACACGATCATACCGCTGCTTAAGCGCCGAGACGGCGCTCTCGACGGCGGGGGTTCTATGTTACGCGCTATTCCGCGCAGTTAGCGGCGCATCCTGCCGAGCCTGGAGGAATGCACCAAGAAGATGAAGATGACGATCAGAGCAGCGCTCGTGCTGATGCTCTGCCATCTTGTCTGCTGCTCTTGCCTTGTATATATTGTGTAAATATAATTTCTACACTCCTCTGGTTATTCTTATCCCCGTGGCAATATATATATATATATATATATATATATATATATATATATATATATATATATATATACACTGGATCTTGACTTGCAATGAAGTGCCGGTGGGAGATTTCACTTGTGCATTGTGCATAGTTGAACCGTGAGGATTCGTAGCATGCGCGTTAACTAAATTAATCCGGAATTCGGCACGATCTACGATGCACATCCCAAGCTTCGCCCACTCATCATCATTCACTCCGTGGATATGCTGTAATTTTTTTTTAGGGGCGAAGCTCCTTAGGGTGCCGGTCGTTCCCTCCTCTGTAGTAGTAGTAGTAGTAGTAGTAGTAGTAGTAGTAGTAGTAGTAGTATGTATGTATGTATGTATGTATGTATGTATGTATGTATGTATGTATGTATGTATGTAGCCACCTCGCACCGCCGGCTCGCGCCGCCCGGAGGCTCGCGCTCGGCGCGTGCCTCCCGGCGCGCGACCTCTCTCACTCTTCCATCTGCTGCCTTGTGAGAGAGAGAGAGACAGAGAGAGCGAAAGGCGCGCGTTGACTATGGAAACGCTCTTTCTTCGATTAACGCTCCACCAGCTCGCAAAGAAGGAGAACGCGCCCTCACCCGTGGTTCTTAATAGTGTTTTCTGTGGAAAATTCGTTGTGGGCTCTAACCCTCTGTTTCCAACTTTTGAATGCTGTAATTACCCAACTGTGGATTTTGTTGTCATTGAGCCACTTGTGGTCGAAAAGGTAATCACATATCCTAAGTTGTCATCAAGTCCCTGTGTTGACTTAATTATCTGTGGCAACTTTGTTGTAGGCTCTAACCCTCTGTTTCCAACTATTGAACTGCTGTAATTACCCAACTGTGGATTTTGTTGTCATTGAGCCACTTGTGGTCGAAATGCCACTTGTGGCAAGATGTACATAGGACAGGACAGACTGGCCGATGCATGCAACACGCGTAAAAGAGCATGCTAATGCAATGGGGAAAGAAACGTTTTCGCACTTGTCAGATCATTGCAGGGCATGCCAATGTGAACCCGTTTTTTCTGAGACTGATATTTTGCTTAGAGATAAAGATAAACTAACACGTGAGGTTGCCGAGGCCTTTCATATAAACAGGTGCGCTGAAAAATGCATTAGTCACCCATCGGTGGCACTACTGACAAGGAGTTAGTTTTTTTAAATTCTGTTTAGCACTCCAGAATATGTCACATGACTCTGTGCTCTGTGCCTCATGCTCTGTGCCACATGTTCTGCGCCACTTGTTCAGTATTTATATGTTTGCTTCTTCCAAAAAATAAACAGTTGAGAGTTAGCGCTCGTGTGTCCTTCTTTTCTGTGTCTTTCGTGCGCGCTAAAAAAGTTTAAATATGAAGGTAATCACATATCTGAAGTTGTCATCAAGTCCCTGTGTTGATTTAATTAACTGAAAAATTTCTAAAGATACTGTATTGTATTCGTCCATGCTGCTTTCAAGGATTTTTCAGCAATCTTTAGGCACCCGTCAGTTACATATTCATTGGAAGGTCACAAGTCCGGCAGCAGAAATTTGCCCCTCAACTACTGCCCCATCTCCCTCACGATCTTTCCTTGCAAGGTTTTTGAGCATGTTTTCTATTCGCATTGAGCAAAACACCTAGGCAATAACTAATTTTTTTACTAAAGCCAAGCATGGTTTTCAAAAAACTCGTCCTGCGAAACCAAACTCTCTCATTTAATCACAACTTTCATCTAATTCTTGACAAAGGCTCCTTCGCTGACTGCGTTTTTCCGATTTTGTAAAAGCCTTTGATAAAGTATGTCACCAGCTACTCCTATTTAAACTTAGTAAGCTTAGTCTTGACCATAACCTGCTTGCATGACTTGAGCAGTTGCTCACAAATGACCTCATAATGAATCGATTAACCAGATTTATTTTTAATGTATAACATTGATGTGCAAATATATGTGTTTATGTTTTTTTTGTCCCTTCTGCCTGGGCCCATGTAGGCCTGCATTATGTTATAAATAGAAATAAATAAATAATAAAAATAAATAGATCACAAGTATGTTGTGTCTAATGGTCATACTTCCCCATTTGACCCTGTAGACTGTGGTGTACTGCGAGGATGAGTTTTAGGCCCTCTTCTTTTCTAATTTACATTAACGATTTACCCAAAAATGTTTCTTCTAACATTTATCTTTTTGCAGATGACTGCGCTATCCTACGTGAAATTCCCATAATTCAGATCAAAATTGCCTACAGGACGATATTAACGTTATCTCTAACTGGTGGGACGTATGGTTAATGCAGCTTAACGTGACTAAGTGTAAAACTACTCGTGTAACTCGAAGTAATCTCTCTCCACCGAACTACTCCCTTAAAGGGCCACTAAACAGGCTCCTACTTTTTTTTTAAGTCGCCCAAACAAGCTAACTCAATCATAGAGAAGGTTGCGGCGATAACATTCTGCGAATAGGACAGCGCTGCGCGCCACACAGGCGCCGTATTTCAAAAACCAATTGCCGCGCCTCTTTCCTGCGATTGACCAGTCGCCCTCGCATCCTAGGCGTCGTCACGTTCTACCGCGAACAACTTTGCGCAGTTGTAGCTCGTTGCTTGGTCGAAACCAGGTCTATTGTCAGATCCTGTGGCCATCCCACCGGCGTGAGCGCCGGAGCAACAGGAACTGCAGCGCAAGCGTCAGTGACGTCAATTGCTCACGCCATGTCACGTGTCAAAAGTGGGCGGAGTCTTGACGGCGCGCCGCGCCTACCCTAATTTCCTCGGCAGAGAAGGGTGGGGAGGCCGACCGAGAAAACGAAACCGACGCAAGCGACCACTTAAACCCGTGTGACTTCTTTATTATTGCACCTATTCGCAAAATTCTTGCGGGAGCATGGTCACATCGCACAGGAGCGCAGTTATATCCTTAAAACAAATTTTGGACCTCGGGGTTGTTTAGGGGCCCTTTAGTAATGTTCCCCTAGAAGCCGTAACATCCTGTAAGTACCTTGGCGTCCTCACCTCGACACTTTCTAGGTCATTACACATCGATAAGGTAGCCTAAATTTCTTTTAGGCTCCTACATCATTAAAGTTGACCTTGTGTGAAACACTTATTAGCAGTAAGATGGAATATGCCTTATCTATCAGGGACCGCACTTCGTTACCCTTGTTCAATCACTCGAACTAATCCAAAACGATGTCGTGCATTTAGAGCAATTATAGCCGAACATCAAGCGTAACTTTCATGAAAAATTCCTTGCTACTTCCTCCGCTCTCATCCCGACGTAAATGTTCTCGCCTTGCTTTATTCGACAACCTATACTTGCACCATTCCTACCTGCGTGAACCTTATATCATCCCCTGCTTACATTTTATCTTGCATTGATCATCACCATAAGTTTGGAATAATGCAGTGCCATGCCAGAAGCTGTCACGATGCATTTATTCCGAGGACCTCTCAAGAATGGAACCACCTTCCCATCAGCGTTGTCGCTATCAAGGGCAACTCAAGGTTTCGTGCCGCCGTATATGACATCATCACTGCCGGACTTAATTAAAGCAATCAGCGTTTGTGTTAACTAGCGACGTTTGCTGTTTTTGCTTTTTGTATTTTTTGCTTTTGCTTGTTATCCACTCCTCTCTGTAATACTTCGGTCTTGAGGGTACAATAAAATGAAAGGAAATGTATTTTATTACTGCTATTTCTTCCAGACGTATTTTGTGTATTTTGTATTGTGTTCTGTAGAAGCTTCTCATTTTCACTTGTGTAGTTACTGAATCTTGTATGTCATCGTTGGGAACTAGTCACTAGACCGCAGCCCACTCCCCTCTGTAATGCCTTGTTTTGGCTCTGAGGGTATAGTGAAATAAACGATATGTTAGGGAGGTTGTAGAACTCCTCCCAGTTGGCTCTTCCAAGCTTCCACCGGAGAGGCTGAGGTGGAGATTCATTTTGTTTTTGAGTTTTGAGAAGTATTGGGAAGTGATCACACCCATAGGGGTTTTTGACCACTTCCCAGTTAAAATCGAGTAAAACGGATGGAGAGATGACGCTAAGATCGATGGAGGAATATGTGTTGCTTTCGAGGCTAAAAAACGTGGGTTCTTTCTTTTTTAGCAGGCATGCGCCTGTGGAAAATATAAAATTCTCAATGAGCCGGCCTCGCGTGTCCGTGCGATAGTCGCCCTACAGGCCGCTGTGAGCGTTGAAGTCGCCCAGAACAAGGTAGTTCTGGGAACTCATCTATAAATGATTGGAATTCGTGTTGTTTTAGCTGGTAATGGGGGGTATATGTATTGAGCAGATAGTAATGAGTTTGCAATTATGACTGGCAAGTCTACTGCCTCCAATGTCGTTCGTAGTGATAAGTGCTGGCATGCTACGTTTCTGTCGAGTATAATAGCAACACCACCAGATGATGCGAGAGCATGGGGACGGTCTATCCGAAAAACAACATACTGACGGAGGAAATTTGTGCTTCCGATTCAAGTGTGTCCTGAACGCACAGCAACTTTGGACAAAGTTTACGAAGAAGTTCTTAGTGAGGAGTTATATAGTTGCGGCCTTAGGTATACTGTGGGTGCCTTGTATAGGCCCCCTAACTCTGATGTTTCTACCATGGAAGTGTTGAAAAAGTAATTATGCGGCCATGTCGAACTTGAGGATCAGATAATCCTATCTGGTGATTTCGATATGGCGGGTACTGACTGGCTTACAATCTCCCCCAGAACTAGTGACAAGGTAGGAGAGGCAATGCTTGATATTGCTTTTGCCTTTGACTTTACTTAAGTTGTTGAAGGCTTCACTAGAATTAACGATAGCAGTAAGTCGCTACTCGATCTTTTCTTCGTAAGTGGTAGCATTTTTGAGAATGTCTCATCTCAAATCATTCCAGGAATTTCCGATCAGCAGGCCGTCTTTCTTAGCCTCAGAAACACTTACGTGAAGAAAGCTAACGAAGTTTCGCATTTTCGAAACTTTTCCATGAGCCGTTGATGAAGCTATAACTGATGTGTTTTCATTTCATCTAGATGATTTCTCTTGCAGTGATGCGAATGTTCACAGTCGCATCACTGCAAAACTTGTACATGAATTCATTGATCAATTTGTGTCATTGATACGCATGAAAAACAAACGCTTGAATGTTTGGATAAGTCGCTCCACTAAAAAACTGCAGAGAAAACTAAAAAGGTTAAATAACGTCGTTCCGCAGGCGTCAGCTCGAGCATAGAGCAAAAAACTTCAGATCTGTCTCGCAAAGTTAAAACACAAGTAGCAGCTGACAAACAATATTTTTCAGTTTCATTACCTAGTTTTATTACTAGTTAGCCGCAGAAGTGTTGGCAAACAATGTCCCCATTCTCAACTGATGCGTACGCTTTTACCATTAATGGTGTTCAAATTACTGATGCCACAAAAATTGCTAATGCATTCTTGTTGCACCTCTATGGTGCAACAAGAAATGCTAATGCATTTCTGGCTGCACCATAGAGGTACAACAAGAAAAAATGGCTGATCTGGAAGACCGCAGTCGTAGAAACAATCTTATAGTGTTTGGTATCACGGAAAGTGATAACGAAACTACTGAACAGATTGAGAAGAAAGTGCTAACTGATATCTTTCGAGAAAGGCTTAAACTTAACATAACCTCAGCAGAACGCATACATAGGCTTGGCAGAAAGCAGGAAGGAAAAATACGCCCAGTTATAATAAGGGTTTTCGACTACAAAGAAAAAATTGCGGTGTTCAAAAACTGCAGAAAGTTGAAAGGAACCGGCATTTCAGTCTCGGATGACTTTTGCGGAACCACGTTACGAAAGCGGAAAAAGTTATGGGAAAGCGCAAAAGCTGAAAGAGACCGGGGCTTGAAGGTTCGGCTCACGCATGACAATATTGTTATTGATAACGAACTATACGCATGGAACGATGCACAGTCCAGTAGAATAAAAGTAGGCATGAAAAGTACAACTCCCCGCAAGTCTAATTGACAATGTAAAAACCAAACTCGAGATTTCCAGCTGATAAACATTAATGTTCGCAGTCTAGTGAACAAAACCACTGAATTTGAGCACCTTCTTCTGTATAACCCGGACATTGTTATTGTGACTGAAAACTGGTTACGTCAGGACATAGCCGACAGCGAAATAATGCCACCCGCCTATCAAATTATTCGTAAAGATCGTGAAACTCGTGGTGGTGGAGTAGCAATTGTCTACAAAAAAAATATTAAGCTCGTGACATTACCCGAATGTCTCGATAACGAAAGTATTTGGTGTAGATCAATGCTGCATGGCTGTCCTTGCGTAATTGGAGCTGTTTATAGACCCCCCCCCCCCCCAACGCCCCTCTTGGTTTTTAAAATCTATTCAGGACTTTTTGATTGCAAATGTGCCAGAGAACACGCGTCTAATTATAGCGGGTGAATTTAACCTACCGGATATTCGTTGGGATATACGGAAGACTGGCTGTGCCGACCACAGACACTGTGACGCCTTATTTGACATGGTATTCAGCAAGGACCTAACGCAGATTGTTAACGTATCAACTAGGAATTGGTGCTACCACTCATTCAACCCTTGACCTTGTATTTATGAATAGCAGAATTAAAGATTAGTATACTGTTTCTCTTTACGATGGACTATCAGACCACAAGCTTGTCCAAGTGTGCGTAAAAAAATGTATTGCCAGCAAAGTCTCGCAGAGAAACAATACATGTAAGAAATTTTGCTGCTGCAGATGATGCCAGCATCTTAGACTACCTAGAGATGCAACTGAAGACTTTTGATGGAGCCGGTGAGGTCAATACGTTGTGGGATAAGTTTAAAGATATCGTTGATTTTTGCATGCATAAATACATCTCGATAAAAGTAAAAAAACGTGAAAAGACGAAATGCTTGGGTGAATCGAGAAATCATACAGTTAAAAAGGAAATCAAAACGTAGAAAGAAAAAAAAACAAAGATCGTAATGAGATCCGTAATCTTTCAGTTACTCTCAAGGAAAAACTATTCATTGCAAAAGAACATTACCATTCCCACACCTTATCAAAGTTTATGGAAGAATCGCCACAGCGATATTGGCGACACCTTGCTCCATATCGGGAGAATGTGACCTATATTACGAATAATGGATGTATAATTATTGACCCCGCCCAAATTGCTGATCAATACAATGAATTTTTAAACTCTGTTTTCGACCCGTTCACGCCTTTGCCTACAGCAATAAGAGCTAAAATGGATAAAGCACATTCAGAGATGCAAGACGTTACGTTATCTGAAGAAGGCGTACTTTCTCTCCTGTTAGAATTAGATACCAAAAAGTCACCTGGCGCGGATGACATTCCTAATGAATTCCTGCGAAGATATTCGGCATAAAGTGCCACATGATTGGCTAATGGCGCGAGTCGTACCAGTACACAAAACAGGTGATAAACATAAAGTACAAAATTATAGACCAGTATCCATTACATGCGCATGCTGTAAAATATTCGAGCATATATTATCAAAAAGCTTGTTTAGTTTTCTCGAAAGCTCAGACAAGTTAAATCCTAACCAGCATGGATTTAGGAGACACGTATCCACAATAACTCAACTTGCCGAAGCAGTGCACGATTTCGCTGAAATAATTAATGAAACAGGTCAGATAGGCGAAATATTGCTTATACTTATCGAAAGCCTTCGATCGCATTTCCCACTCGGACTTAATTGGTAAACCACTTGATCTCGGAGTAAAGCTAAATATAATTAAGTGGATTGAATCATACCTAGCTGATAGGACACAATACGTAGAGGTGAAAGGGAAGAAATCGAAAATGTTAAATGTAACGTCTGGCGTCCCCAGGGATCAGTATTAGGACCTGTTTTATGCCTTCGTTATATTAACGATATTACAAATGGCCTTAGTAGCAAAATTACTGTTCGTCTGTCAACAGGCGATTGCTTAATATATTCTAAAATATCATGTCATGAAGATCAACTAGAGTTAGCCTCAGCACTGCAATCAATTACTGATTGCTGATTGGTGCACACGATGGAAAATGAAAATAAACCAAGAGAAAACAGTATACGCACGCATAACTAGGAAAAAAAAAAATGTGTCAGTTTTCGATTACGTGTTAGACGGAAAGCCATCAACACAAGTGAGGCACTTTAAGTATTTAGGCATTGTTATGTTGGGTTTGTTGTTGGAGCGCGTGAGACAAGGTACCAGCCCAGTCGAGAGCAGAAGTGGAACTGTCTTTATTCAGAAGAAACTAATTCAGGACGCGTTACGTAGGTGGCGCTAGCTGTTCGTTTAGTTCAAAGACGGCGTACAGATGTCAGGAGGATAGGAAGCGAGGTCTATTGCGCGCATATATAATACGCCCTTCTTTTTAATGAGGATCGACTTTCTAGGTAACAAAAACACAGAATCAATTATGTTCTTAGATAAAGCCGATTCAACCAATACATCAAGTTAGGAACGTTGTAAGCGATATTAGCCTTTTACGCGAAGCTACTCTTTACGCGCAGTCGCTTCTTAAGCTTGGATATCGTGCAGGAGACTTGATTCTTCTTCCGGAGCGAGTAGTTTGAGGTGGGCGAGGCCGTTCCCCAGCATGTTGTGTTGTAGCTGGTACTGGGGGGCTAGATTCAGCAATGTCGTAGTCCTCCGGCGAAGCCTCTGTATCAATCTTCTGTGCGGTTCTTGGTCGAAGATGGATGCGATTTCTGGCGAAGATACCTCCGGTATCTGTCTTTACGGTGTATCTTCAGGGTTCTGGACCGACATTCACCACGGTGGCTTTTTGCCATCTTTCATTGAGGTGAATCCACACTGGCTGACCAGAAATTGGTGCCGGGAGATTTCTTGTGTGGCGATCACCATGTTTGTGCTGCTCCTTTTGCCTTTGCTGGAGAATCGTATGGTGAGGTGCCGTCGGGAAGCTCGGTTTCAGTACGCTCGGAAGGATCGGTAGGAATGTGCGTAGCTTCCTGCCCATTAGCAGTTCTGCTGGGGATTTTCCTCCCATTGTTGGAGTTAAGCGATAGTTCAGCAGTACTACTGCGAGGTCCTTGCCTTCTTCTGCTGCCTTTGTCATCATTGATTTGACTGTTTGGATGGTCCGTTCTGCTTGGCCATTGCTGCGCGGCTGCGCGGATACAGTGGCGATGAATGAACATGTTTGATGTCCCCGTCAAAAAAGAAATTTCTTAGCTCTGCGCTGTCAAACAGTGGTCCTTGGTCAGATATTACGACATTTGGTATGCCGAACCTTGCGAAGGTATCCTTTAGTACTTGTATTAGCGCATAGGCTGGTACTTGTCATCTGCCGCACCTCTGTATACTTGGAGAAGTAGTCAACTATTAGAAGGTATGTCTTGCCTTTAAGATGGAAGAAATCCATGGCAAGCTGCATCCAAGGGCGCTCAGGAAGAGATATGTCCAATAGTGGCTGCTGAGGATTAGCATTCCGATGTGACTGGCATATGTCGCAGCTGTTTACCAAGGATTCAATGTACTTGCTCAAAGATCCCCAGTATACACATTGGTTTGCTAAGTTCTTGCGAGCAGTGATTCCGCGGTGAGCTTGGTGCAACGTCTGAAGTACAGTTGCTTGACAAGCTGTTGGTATGACTAATCGCTGGCCATAGCATACGAAGCCTTCTGTTATGTAGAGTTCGCTTCTGATGTGGTAGAATGGCTTGGCAATGTTGTCCATGTCTGAACGTCTCTGAGGCCATCCATCCTGTATGTAACTTGCCACTTTTTGTAGTGCTGGATCTTGCGCGGTCGCCTCTGCAATTTGACGAAGTCGTGCGGGAGTTGCTTGGATCAAGGTTGATATGAGAAGTCCCTGATCATGATCCACTGTTTGAATCTGGCAAGATGAGTCTGGAGCTCGTGACAAGGTATCTGCTGGTATCATTTGCTAGCCTGGAACGTAGGTGATAGTGATGTCGTACCGCTGTAGTCGAAGGAGAAGTCTTTGGATTCTTGGTGATAGTTTGTTGAAGTCCTTATTCTGAATGCCGATCAGTGGCTTGTGATCCGATTGCACTGTGAAGTGTCGCGCGAAGATGTAGTAGTGAAATCTTTCGCATGCGAACACGACAGCCAGAAGCTCTTTTTCTATTTGTGCATACCGCTGCTGGGTCGTTGTAAGAGCTGCTGATGCGTAAGCCACAGGCCTGCCTTCTTGCAGTAGCACTGAACCCATTCCATAGGAGTTGGCATCCGTTGAGGCTGTGATGGGCTTTGAGGGATCAAAGTAGCGAAGCACCGGTGCAGTCGTTAGCTTCGACTTAATGAGCTCCACTGTGTTGGTATGTCGCTGCGTCCTGTGCCAGTAGACATCTTTCTTCAGTACTTCACGGAGGGGTGCTGTAGTTTTCGAGAAGTTGGGAATAAATTTAGTTAGGTAGCTGCTGATGCGTAAGCCACAGGCCTGCCTTCTTGCAGTAGCACTGAACCCATTCCATAGGAGTTGGCATCCGTTGAGGCTGTGATGGGCTTTGAGGGATCAAAGTAGCGAAGCACCGGTGCAGTCGTTAGCTTCGACTTAATGAGCTCCACTGTGTTGGTATGTCGCTGCGTCCTGTGCCAGTAGACATCTTTCTTCAGTACTTCACGGAGGGGTGCTGTAGTTTTCGAGAAGTTGGGAATAAATTTAGTTAGGTAGGTTGGCATTCCCAAAAATCTTTGCAGTTCTTGCTTGTTTGATGGCGTTCGGATGGCTTTGATGGCCTTCACTTTATCTTGGTCAGGAGCTATTCCTTGAGATGAAAGTTGGTGACCCAAGTACATAATTGCTGTCAATCCCAGCTGGAGTTTGGCTTTGTTGAACTTGAGGTTGTTGGCGCGTGCTACTGTGAGCACATTTCTCAGGTCTTTCGCGTGCTCTTCAATGCTCTGTGACGCGACCAGAACGTCGTCGAAGTAGGGCTTGACGGTAAGTTGCCGTTCTAATGCCCTGTCAATAGCCTGCCGGAAGAGCTCGGGTGCTGTTGCGAGACCAAATTGAACGCGAAGAAATCGATATCTTCTCCACGGCGTCGTAAATGTGCGCAAACGCAAGCTTGCTTCATCCAAGACAAGTTGGTAAAAAGCACTCTTTGCATCAAGGACGGAGAATATCTTCTCACCGCTCAGGTTTGCAAAGAGCTCCTCCGCCACAGGCACCTGGTAATGTTGCCTTTTGATGGCCTTGTTTAAGTTCCGGGGGATCTAAGCATAGTCGGACGCTGCCGTATTTCTTGGTGATGATAACAATCGGATGGACCGACTCGGGAGGCTCAGTGGTCTCGGCGATGATTCCATTTTGTTGCATTCGTTGAAGCTCTGCTTTGACTCTGTGCTCTAAGGCGCTGGGTACGCGGCGTGAAGCTGACACCGTGAGAGTTGTTCCTTCCTTCAGCTGTACGGAATAAACTCCCGGTAATTTTCCGATGCCTTCAAATACATCAGGAAAGTCGTTGAGCACTTCTTCAAGTCGTTGTGTTGCTGTGCACGCAGCTACAGTCGATCGCTGCGGCTGCCTTCTCGTAACGAGATTCAAGGCATTGCACGCGTTGGCGCCTAAAATCGGCTTCAGCGGTTGGCTGACCACGAGGAACTGTAGGTTACACTCGTTTTCTCCAGCTGAGCAGTGCAGTTCGCATTCAGCTTCGATGGGAAGTTGCTGTACCGTGTAGGTTGTTACTCGTGCTGCTGTTGTCTTGTATACAGGTTGCGAAGCTCACGTGTTGACTTTTGGGCATTATGTTTACGTCAGAGCCAGTGTCTAGCTTGAATCTGACGTCGTAACCATTTACACTGATCGTTTCTGTCCACTCGGTCTTGCTGTTTACGTTGTGGAGTTCAAGACTCTCCAAGAAAAATTCTTGTTGCTGATTCTGTTGCTGCGGATCTTCTAGGAGACCTATTCGCTGGCGGGAGGTGTTGCTGCCTCGTTGGCCGTGTCCACACAGGCTGGCGAAATGCCCGAATTTGCCACAGTTATAGCCGTTGGAACCGTAGGCAGGGCATTCGCGTGGTCTGTGCGTTGTTCCACAGCGCAAGCACTTTTGTTGCGGCTTCGGCTGCGGTTTCTGTTGCCGGTTCCTGGTTGTTGCTGGTTTTCATGAGTTCCATTGCTTGGACTTTTGAAGAGCTTGCACTTCGAAATTCGGCTCTTGAAGCTCTCTTACGTGCTTCTTGGAAATTTCCGCTGCCTTGCACGTTGTTATGTTTTTGTCGAGTGTGAGGTCCCGTTCACGAAAAAGACGCTCTCTCAGTGCTCCGTCTCGTACTTCCCTCTCCCCAAAGTCGCATTTTTCCGCTTGCCTCCGAAGCTCTGTTACGAACTCGTTGAACGCTTGGTTTTCTTTTTGCTTCATCGTGTTGAACACAGTAGACGCCTGTATTACGTTTTTGTATGGTCTGTAGAGGGCGTCGAACTGTTCGAGGAGGTACGCAACCTGATCCGTCGGCTCTTGGCCATCGGTGTTTGGAGGTGGAGGGGGGAACGTCTGGGCGACGCGTCGGCCGTCTGGCCCGAGAACATGGAGAAGTAGGGCTCTTCGCGTGGCGGTAGGCTTGGTGGAGTACTCACAGGCTTGCTCGTAGATGTTGTACGCTTCTTTCCAGTCCTCCCACGCTTGCTGCGGGTTGTCGCCTGGCTCGAAATATGCTGGTGGTTGCAGAAATGCACTGGCCATAGTTACGGGGTGGTAGGATCACTCTGACACCGTGTTATGTTGGGTATGCTGTTGGAGCGCGTGAGACAAGGGAGTAGCCCAGTGAAGAGCAGAAGTGGAACTGTCTTTATTCAGAAGATACTAATTCAGGGCGCGTTACGTAGGTGGTGCTAGCTGTTCGTTTAGTTCAAAGACGACGTACAGATGTCAGGAGGATAGGAAGCAAGGTCTACTGCGCGCATATATAACAGGCATTACGATATCAGATTGTTTATTTTGAAGAAAAAACATATTACTAACTTATGTAATGCCGCTGAGGTTAAACTCTGGTCACTTAGACGTAAGCTGAAATTTGCTTCCCGAGATGTTAAACTGCATACTTGACTTTGATACGTCCCGCACTAGGATACGGAAGCACAATATAGGATAAACATACAAAAAACGAAGTAAAGAAAATTGAAAAAATACTGAGGCGTGCAGCAAGATTCATAATGTCGAAATATAGGTACATAGATTCAGTGACCGAAATGCTGACTCAACTGAAATTGCCAGAGCTTTCATTGCGACGAAAAGTGGCTAGATTAAAATTCATATACTTAACGAAACACAACTGCTTTAACTTCAACCCCCACAGATACATACAAAACAGAATGTCACGTATTTCACGGTTTGTTAGATCTAGCCATGAGCACCAATTTGTGCCTATACCTACAAAGGTTGACCACCTTTAAATACTCCCTTTTCAAGAAAACGATTGAAGGGTGGAACGCGCTACCACATAGCATAAGTAAAATTAATTCTTCAGATGGATTTGAAGAAACGGTACTGGCGTATTATTCTTCCATGTAACCATACCTAGGCTTTTAGGGGCGAAGCTCCTTAAGGTTTGGGTCTGTCCATCCGTTATTCCTAGTAGCGCGTTACCTTCAACGAAATGAATGATGCTACGTGTGGGAGGCGCGCCCTCGGCGCGCGAGCTTTCTCACTCTTCCATCTGCTGTCTTGTGTGAGAGAGAGCGACAGAGAGAGCGAAAGGCGCGCTTTGACTATAGAAACGCTCTTCATTCGATGAACGCGTTACCAGCTCGCAAAGAAGGAGAACGCGCCCTCACCCGCGAGAGACCAGCTTGACGCAGGCAACGTCTTCTAGCGAGTTTCTTGATTGAAAAATACCGACTGCTCGCGCTGGAGAACCGCTCACCGGCCACCCATATATATATATATATAAGAATTGACAATGCGCCTCTTAGAGAACGACGGTTTATTAAGTCAACGTTTCGGTCGGAGCCCGACCTTTTTCAAGACATGTAAACCACAGGCCAGTATGGCCTTATATACACACTTTGCCTTGTAGTAAGGAGGGAAGGACAAGGGTGGGAAAGCGAATGAGTGGGTTGAAAATATACGGAAATAATAAAGATAAAAAATAAAAATAAAAAATAAAAATAATAATAAAGATTGCTGGAATCTTCACTGCAACAAAAGATGAGCAAGTCACGCAAAGGAAACTCGCGCGCACACACACACACACACACACACCACAGAGAGAGAGAGCGAAAGAAGAAAAGAAGAAGGAAAGAAGAAAAAGAGAAAGGGGCGAAAATGGGGGAAACAGCGAGAAGGACGAGTGCCGCCCGCCGCGCCAGTGCTGTCCGAGTCCGTAGACATCTTTAAGAGCAATCCATCAATTAGGTATTGTAAACCGTGGCGCCGGCTTATATCTGGCGAAACTAACGACACTTTCCGTGGCGTACCTTATGCGGTTTGGATGTGGCCTCTGTGGTGCCGCTGCACAGCAACGCGCCCCAGGAGGGAAGAACGGGGGAGGTATTCAGGCATGAAAGGCGCAGGGCTCTTGTTCCCGATTGCAGCCACATTTGTAATACGCACTCGGCGCCACCGCGTGACGGGGTGAGGTAGGCAAGGAAGAAGAAAGGGCGGTATGAAGGGAAAGAGCCGCACAGAAAGGCGAGGTTTTGAAGCAGTAAAATTCTGTGTACAACACAATGACGTATTGTCCCCCCTTGTCGTACGATCTCCGGAGCCACTTTGCGTGTGTCGGCTTGCACTGCACGGGTAATGCATACAGGGCCAGGCCGATAGAATCGGGCGTACACAGCTTACAAAAAAAAAAGGAAAAGAAAGAAAGGAGAAAGATCGAATGAGGCAATGATAATTGGCGGGAATGGCCGATCTTGTAATTGAGGATACAAAGTTTATCAATTCGACTGTTCACGTCCTAACGATCGTAACACCGAGAGAGCGCCAGGATGTTCATTTATGCCATGCTTAATTGTGCCAAATTTGTAGATAAAGTAAGATTCCCTTTGATCACGTTCTCTGGTGCTCCGAAAGTTGCTTTCCAATAGTGTGACCCTGACATCCTCAAAGCTGTGACCTTTCAAGTTGATGTGTTTAGAGAGCGGAAGGCCAGGTAGTGAGCGCACATGGGACCGATGGTTGTTGAATCTTATCCTGAATGGTGTGTCCGTCTGTCCTATGTACTGCATGTGACATATTCCACACTCTAAGAGATAAATGACATTGTTTGAGTCGCAGTCAAGTTGTCCTTTTATTCTGTGCTTAAAATTCGAATGTGTGCTTTCTGCAACTTTTGTTTTCTGGATGTGTTTGCACACGCCGCATCTGGATTTCCCACAGGGTCGACACCCGTCGAGAGGCACTGTTCCTATTTTTTAATGTACAACGTGATCCCTTATGCTTTTCGGTCGCCTGTATACCACACGCGGAGGATCGGTAAAAATTTTGGAGAGTCGCTCGCTTTGTTCCAATATGTTAAAATGTTTTTTCAAGATTTTATTAACGTTCGGTGGATTGCTAGTAAAGGTTAGAACAAGGTTTTTTTCGGCGTTCGTGGTCGGTGTCTTTCTGGTCATACAGGAGCGCCTGGCGGTCGAGATTTTCAGCTTTCACAATCCCCAGACAACAGTCGACGCCCCGAGTACGTCCTCAAAAGGCACAAACGTCTTCGTCCACTGCGAGGGATCCTGAAAATGTTCTTATTGCGTTCGTCACAGGATCATCCCAAAATTGTCCTCATAGGAACGTGCTGAGGACAACAG